>CM070110.1:12311627-12316627 GCA_036178185.1 Liparis tanakae
TTCAGGGTTTGGTTGAAAGTAACGCATTGAAGCTCGGCCCTCATCACGTGTCTCTGTTGTTGGAATAGTGGGTATTTGGTAAAGTCGCTTAATAATGTTATAATTCAAGAGACAATTTCAGTGTCACACACACTCCCACAGTGCACACATGGGGCGCGCACAAGAAAACGAACGCGCACTTGCGCTCGCGCACACCCCTCTTCGGAGCAGTTTTGTAAGGTGGCGTTTCACGTTCGAAAAAAAAAACGACCTCGCACGAGACGAACGAGCGGCGGCCTCTCATCATTTACTTACAACTGGACTTTAACTTCACACACGACGTGTGTTTACAACTTTAGCTCCATCAAAAACACCCTCACTCTCTCACACACACTCGGGCGCGCACACCCACCAGAGTTTCGCTGTCATTGGGGAAGAAAACACAGTCATGAAGCAGTTTTCTTTCATAATTGTATATGTCGCGGGGTAACTGACTCGCTCACCCTCGCAACGGCGGTGCCGGTTTGACGGCTTCTCCGTTGCTGTCCAGGCTGTGTGTCTCCCTGTAGTCGAAGAGCGAGCGTACGGTCTCCGCCATGTTCACGCCAGAGATCGCTGATCTTCCGCCGCCGCGCCGTTCAGCTTCTCTCGCTTGTCTCTCCTGCCGCTCAACTGGGCTCACACCAAGGTTATTCCAGCCGCTTCCACCGCGGCGGAGCGGCGGGGGTGCGCGGCAAGCCGCAAGCGACATAATGACCCGTCAATACGGGCTATTGTGCCCTTTTGCTGAGCCGATACCTGGCGAAGGCGTGCATTTCAGAGCAGTCAGTCCACATAGCCGCCCTGTGGGTGGTAGACATTAAGTTGTGGCCCACTTTTAATAATTAATTCGTTGTCGTCCACCCCTATGGAGGAATGGACGCGCCCACCAAGCAGATGAGAAAAGAAATCGTAGACCGTTACTAAGAAGAGTGATTAGCTCGTTAACTAAGAGAAGAAACTCTGAAAATAAAGTGGTGGAGACATTAAGGTCAAGTTTGTGTTTATTTAACAGAATAACATGAAGGTATGGGGAGAACTATGTTCTCGTAGCGGACTGTTTAAACCCGCATATGCGCACCATCTTGTTTCATCAACAGGTTAATACAAATCCTGACCCACAAATTGTATTAATTCTGTATATCAAGATTCAAAACTTCCCAATTGACATTAGTATGTCATTTGCAATCAATAATGTAATCATATGACCTGAAAAGCCCACAGTATCAGCTTAAATTCTTATTATGCATTAGTGACGATGACAAACTGTGACGTTTGATTGATACACTTTTCTTTAAGTGTATGTTATTTTCTTACACCTGAAATGTAAGTCCGAAGAGATAATTATCTCGATGATATTAACACAAAGAGTCATTTGTGTTGGTGAGTATAAAATATAACACCATGTAAAGGTTTTGATCATTGATTAGTTAATAGTCAGTCACATTCTTTTTCAAAACAGACCTCATTCAAACTGTTTCTTTCAGAAACTCTAAAAAATTCCTTTTTTTAAACAAAACATGCCGAGACATTGCCTTTAAAAGCATCCAACACCTCATTTAAAAATCTAATTATTTAATAATTTTGTGGGGCAATTTTCTGATATGGCATGGGGCACACACTATCCACAATAAGTATAAAGTACACTTGACACACAGCTTGGACCAAATAAGGTGAGAAAACTAAAAGAATATAATTTATACAGGGATTAAAAAGGGAAGCGGTTGAGGCTTGTGCTGGACGGACGCATGTGGCACACATTACATTGTGTTCCACGGGTTTGCTGATGAAATGCTAATCACTGTGGAAAGCATACTACAATACTGATTAGCTACTTCCTCCACCTCTGATTTGCACACATTTCACGTTGTAAGACGTTGATTTCTGGACCAAGTTGTAAGGATTCAAATTATAAGGTAATTCACATTAACAAAGTGTTATACAATGGTCACATACAACAGTAATAAGTTAAATGTTCTTTTGTTATACAATATACATCATCATACGATTTTTGCACTTTATTTCTAATTTCATGGAGGTTTTCGGGAGATCAGATGAAACATTGTGTTGTTAAACATATACTACACCCACTGCAGCATTTCAGGTATACAATTTTATTATGAATGACAAATATCAGCCTCTAGCACTGTCAAAAAATGCCCTGCATCCAATTCAGATTTTCTATTGACATTTTAGGGCTGGCACCTCCAAATTCACAGCCTACAAGAAGCACCTCTATTTTCCCAGAATGCATCTCTTTCTAACATGGGCTTCTTTTCAGAAGTTCATTTTCAGATCTTCCATCTATTTGTATAAACATCATATTCATCATCAACATGGTAAAGCAAATGTCTATGTGGGAAAGATCTGAGCTCATTGAATGGCAAACATATTACCTACCAGGCTCATTATTTGTTCTACATTTAACTATATGTAAAAGGCCGCAGATTAAAGCATACAGTGCACCATGGATTCTATCCTGAATACAAGGTCAACCAAAGGGATGAGTATGTAAACTGTTCTCAAAGTGTTCTGTATCTTCTCACAAACCTCTGCATGTGGACCGGGTCAAAGATATGGGAAATGTGCCACTGAACTAGGATCATGTTTGGAAAACTGATACCTCCAAAAAAAAACAATCATCAGCAACATGCACTCTTTGTAACATGGTGCGCTCCATTTTTGGCAAATTACTTGAATTATGTACTTTACTTGATCTTACTCTATTGCTTCATAATCTATTCCCCAATGTATTATTTAGAGGTATCTCTGGTGTCGCCATCAAGTGGGGCTCTTTATTTATTATTAATTATAGTATCATTATTGTTCACTTTTTTTTGTGAAACTTTTCGTTATTGCCGATGCATTGCACTGAAAATCAAAAAGGAAAATTTAATAAAAAAAAAAATATGTCAGTGATTTTACATTTAACTATCCATTTGGTCCTAATGGGAAATCCAAAGCCGTAGTATTGCCAGAGCAACCCACCATACACCTACAAGTACACTGTACTTTGTGTCTGTTGGTAAGTACACAGGTCAAAGGGTTCCACCAATGCTCTGAAAGAGCTATTAATAATGTATGAGGAGGTAAGAGACAACATATAACAATATAATCTATTTTAACAAATAGAACAATATTTGGTCTCCTAACTTGAGCTTTCCTTAGTTTTCCCTGTATAGCTGCAAACATCCCTCAGATCCTAATTTGGCTGGTTACATATACAGTGTGATGCCATTAAAGGTGGACTCAGACCTGTACAGAGTTGGTTCATCTCAGCATGCACACATATCCCTTGTCATCTCTGGACTAGCTAGTCTCCAAGCTGGTTGATCTTGGGGTCTATTGCAGATTCCTCATCTGAAGAACACAGGAGAGGTCGAAAAACACCTGCAAATACAATGTTGCCCAAGTGAGCCCCTGATGAGGCCTTTGACCACAGATCTGGTGAGGATTCTGTCAAACTCCTTGGTTAGCTGAATTTGATCAAGTGTTTGCCGACAGGTTGTCCATTAGTAGATTCAAACCAATTTACAGTGTCCCATTCTGATTTGACCATAAAAACAACAGTATAAGCTGTAAAGCTACGAATAGCAGCCAATATGCCAAATCTGGCACTTCACCAAAAAAATTGGGTTCCCTCCCCAATGAAGGATTGGATTTTAATGGTGGGCCTTGCTGGTTATCAAAGCAGGAGGGGTTATCTAAGGTATCCAGCGCTCCAGAAATAAAAGTCCTGTTCATTTGGTGCATAGACAATGGTGGGCGACTGGCAATTGGAATGCTTCCAAGCCTTGAACACTCACATGAATCATCAGTACAAAAGATGAGCAAATGTGTTAGAAAAGTCAAAGGTAAGCCAGGGTATACAAACACCTAAGGAGGCATTTCTGTAAAGCCCCTTTACCTCTGAACATTAAAAAAATGCACTAACAACCACTAGCATCTGGCTTGTGTCTTCAGTGGATAGAATCGGCATTCATTTCAAGGACAAATTTACTCGTCAGGTATCTATTGCCTCCCCACCCCCTTCATGTATGGTGCACTTTAAAGTAAATATATATATATATATATATATATATGCCATAAGTATAGGTATGAACGTTCCAAGCTAAAATACTCTTTGTTAATCATTCGATAATGTTCTCAAAGATCGATTGATTGCATGGCTCTACTGGCAATGGGAAAGGTGTCTATTGCTTATTATTGGAAAGTTGTTTTAAAAAACCTGCATACACACACGCATTTTGATGGTGAAAACGGGTATAAGAAACATATAATAAACAACACTAAAGCATCTGTTCTGGTAATGCTATCACTGAGTGTAAGATGAGAAAAAGTATGCCTTGTGGAAACCTGATAATACAGATAATACATCTCTCTGCGATTCTGGGTCTATTCTAGGTGAAGCAGGTATGGTTCTATGTAAAAACTATAAAAACGATTAGACATAAATTGGCTAAAATTGCAGTTTGACCTCTTCTCCAAAGTAATGTCAGCTGAGGCACATGAGTATTGCAGTATTTAGAGAAATGCACCACAACTGATGGAAATATCCTACTTTGTTTCAGATTTCAAAAAAATGTTGACTTCATTCTACTATTTTACTTGAAATAATTTAAACTTATGTCCATACAACAGCATATTTTGTTTCTCCAGAAAACTCCAGTGTTTCTATATTGAGTAACATTGAGGATAACAATAAAAAAAGTCTCTAACAGCGGTGTCCTTCCAGAACCTGCAGCTTCTTCTACTTCGCTACTCCCAGGGGCTACATGAAAACATTAATGTGTACCAATAAAAAATTATAATATTTGGAGCAAGCTGATAATGTATCGGCTTCTGTGTATTTAATAGGTCAAACTCGACTGATTGTGGCGCTAAAATTAGGTTTAATATCAGACCAATTGAGGCACAAATCTAATCCGTCAGTATTAATTAAAGAAGAGTTGTATCTCACAGACACAACGGGCTGATCAACG
>CM070110.1:12321627-12369127 GCA_036178185.1 Liparis tanakae
TCTGTGTGCGCCGAGCCATTTGTCCACAGCTCTGTGGCTTCCTCCGAGCCGAGAGAGAGAGGTCGCCTGGCGGGGTAACAAAATACATGCTTTAAGACGCACACGCGGTAAGTGTCAAATAATTAGGTTGCCGTAAAATAATTATCAATCAAAAGAGTGTACCACAGCAAGACGTTTGGTTTTCCAGGAATGTAACCGCCAGTGCTCCACTTCCTGTCATCTGGAGCAAGAGGGCAGACCAGAAAATGGCCGTTTTGTGTAGTTCAAAAGGACACAAGAAGAAGTACGGAGGGCGACAATGTGAAGCCGCTGGAACCTGGAACTATCTCGATTGGCCCGTAAAACTGAAGGATGGGCTCTGATGCCGCATTCAGACCCCGGGCTGCAGATATCAGGTGGATCTGGTCATTGTGATGTCACTCACTGGTTTGTGGAATGCTGTTATGAAGCCTGGAGTTCGGTGATTTTGGCCTTCGTCATCTTTGCTTCTCGTAACCGATAAACGGAAGGCACCATTTTTTAACTGAGGAGGACTAACGTAGAAACTCTGGTATAGCGACCTGTCAATTACAGTAAGCTCACCTCAAAGCATACTCCTTTATGGTCTGTTTAACTCTAAATGGACCATCATTTACCAAATGAACATCTTGCTGTATTGAAGAAGACGTGAAACTATAGGGAGTGGAACTATAAACTCATGGTTGCAATGTTGACTGAGGGAATAAATCAAGAGACAAGTAGAGTCTTTTTCTCATAGACTTATATACAACCAGAGTTTGTTTTACAACCGCAGGTGTCGCCTCCTAATGGCCAGTAGAGAGAATGCAAGTTTAAGACACTTTGAATCGGCTTCACTCAGAGCCGGAGGTCGCCGCCTGGTTCAGACCAACAATAGCACTGCGTCAAAGTGGTGCAGCCTCATTAATTTCAGTGCATTGGTCCAAGTCAGTCTTGGTGGACTACAAGTACATAGTTATTATTTTATTTACCTTCCAATTGTGGCGATGAAGAATGAAATAAATGCCACGAAGTTAACCTTCCACAGTAAAATTCCACCACATACTATAACCTTGTAGTTATGTCCGATAAGCCCGGTCCACCTGCTTCATATACTATTCTCCTGAAGCAACAGAATTGTTCTTAAACTTTTTGGTCAGAAATGGATGGAACAAAAGCACACACAAGACAAGTAAATGCAATAAATGTATTTACACATTGCATTTACAGTACATGACAACAACCAAAAAGATCTGCACACCGAAGCTTCACTCGATTTTAAGGAGGCTTTTGTGCTGCACGATGCATGTGAGTCTTCATTCAGTGCATGCACAACATGAGCAGCAGCTCTACTCAGGGTTTACACTCCCTCTTTGAAGTGAATCATTACGACTCGGATCAAACGTGTCGCCTTCCCGTAGCCACGTTAATGTTTCAGATGCAGCCGGTGCTGTGCCAATGCACCTAGCAACAGCTAAAATACAGTGATGGAGTTCAACATATAAATATATCTTTATAAAATAAATATTAATTTTTCTATTTATTTTTATAAAATATATAAAACTTAATCAATAAACAGTCAAATCTGGCATATGTCTATTTCAGTATATGAAAAGTCTCTTTGATCTACTTTTTTTCTGTTACTTTGAAACAATTGTAATCAGTGTGACAAATAAATGAATATAGATTTTTGATTAAAGTGTTCCGTAATCACTGATGTTTGCAGATTCCTACCTATCCACACTGTATTTCCACGTCGCTCCCCGCTGATGGGCCCATCAGTCGCACCTCTGACCCCTGTCACGTGATTTCACTCCTCATAAAGTGCACTTAAAAAACATATTTTAAACATAGCATTACTGAGGAAAAGAAAGAAAGAAAGAAGGAATGTATCAGTGTGAACACTAGAGGGTGCTGTCACACACATGTTGTCCCTCCTACACAGAGCCTCTCCCAGTAAGACCCATGTGGAATGATTGACAGGTGCGGCGGCCTCAACTACCGGTGCACGGCGGGAATTCAAACGCTCTCATATTCACCCTCATTGGCTGCGTTCTCAACCAATCACTTAGTGTGTGTGTGTGTGTGTGTGTGGCCAGTGTGTGAGAAAGAACAACCGCATACAGCTAATGTGGCAGTTAATGACATTATGTTCCTCAACGCCAGAATAATAAAGAAAAAGAAGGTACCTCTCCATGCGTCGTTAGATTTCATCTTCAAAGCTAAACAATAATAATAACAATAAAGTTGTGTTGGATTGTGGGCCGTACTTCCAGTGAACCCGTTCCAGACAGATGTTGTTATGAGCCACGATAAACATGGTTATTGTCTTCTGCTCCGTCTCTGGCTGAAGGCTGAGGCCTCTGTTCAACCTCACCCACTCTTCTGCCCGGGTCTCTCTCCCCCCCCCCCCTCACTTGTCCTGTCTCATCGCCGGGTGCTTCTCCGGCTCCTGGCTCGCGTGGTCATCATCACACGTTCCCTGGTGATCGGCGAGGGCAGCGATTGCAAAATGGTGATGGCCGTCTTGGCCCAGTAGTCCACCTCCTTGAAGATCCGGTACACCCAAAGCTTCAGCTCAAACAGACCATTCGACCCTCCTGACTGCCAACAAGAAAAAAATCATCAATGTTCTGCCTTCATTTTTAACTTCCACAATCATCATCATCATCATCATCATCATCATCATCATCAAGGACATCGACGGCAGCACCTACCTCCAAGTCGGGGGTCGGGGTCGTCGTGTTACCGCCGGCGGCTTTGAGGAGCTCCTCGATGACGCTTATAAGAAACGACAGCCGGTCCCTCACCATCTTCCTCTGGGTCTCGTAGTCGCCCTTCTGCCCGCCGCCTAGCTCCTCTTCCTCCCTGTCGATGGCGTTCTCCAGCAAGCCGCGGCATTTGAGCAGAGCGGAGTGGAGACACCAGAGCTTGATCCCGGTGTCCAGCTGGGCGGAAGGAGGCAGTACGGACACCAGACGGCCCTCTGCAACATCTGCAGCGATACTCTCTTTGTTTGTCTTGAGGGGCGGGAGGTGGGGAGGTAGAGAGAAAAAAAAAGGAGGTGGGAAATTAGAACTAAAGGTGAGATTTGGGAAGGCATTCGTGCTGAAAAAAGAAGAGGAGGCGTTTGAAAGAGAAGTGGAAAATATGCGTTCTATCAACAACTAACCACACTGACGTCACCTTTGAGCAAACCTCTATTGAAGATAATTAAGTATGAGGCAACACCAGGCAGCAACCTCTGGTTTTGCCAAGAGAAGACGATACTGAAAGGTCTTAAAAAAGCAGTGTTCTCTGTAGGGGGCGTGTGGCAGCCGTCCCCAATCTGGCCTTGGCTGATGGTGATTGGCAATCAGGCAGCAGCCGAGGCCACCCTCATAAAAGCTCCCAGTTGAGAGTGGAGCAGGGAGAGTGAGCAAAAGCAGAGGCACAGGTTTGCTGTTTGCTGAGTGGTGTGTAGATCCAAATAAATATGTTTTTGAACGGCACGTGCACAGACATTTTGGGGGGCAGGTGCTCAAACCAAAAAAAAGGGCACCCAATGCCCCCAAAATAATAATAAGATAACATAAAACAGTGACAGACAATATAAAAAACAAAGAACAAAATCACAGCATGAAATAAAACCAAAAACTAAGACTCAAGTCAACACGACCCAGCTTACAAAGGAGCACATACCTCTGTCATAGAAAACATTTACAACTAGATGAATTTCCCTCCAATTCTTTTAATCTATTTTTAAAAACACCTAAAGAGACCGGTTCCCGGAGACCCAGGTCATTCTGCAGCAAATTCCAAGCCGCTGGAGCAGCAAACCTAAAACCTATTTTTCCCATTTCCAAATGGACGTTAGGGACGGAGAGCAAGAGGAGGCCTCGAGCCCAGCCTCACTTTCAACTTCTTTACAAGTTGCTGAATGTGAGGTTTAAAAGAGAGAGAATCATCAATCAAGAATCCCAGGTATTTATATGATGATACAGACTCAATCACATTGCCTTGAGATGTAATCATAGCTGGAAGGTTTAATGGCTTTGTTTTTGAGTTTGTAAACATCATCAACTTCGTTTTATCAGGATTCAACATTAATTTCAACTCATTAAAATTGTGTTGCACAGTATCAAAGGCCGTTTGCAAGTATAAGAGAGTCTGATGCTGTGTCGGAGCAGAGCAGTAAATTACAGTATCGTCTGCATAAAAGTGAAAATTGGCATTTGGCACATTTTGACCGATACTGTTGATATAAATTGTGAATAAAAGTAGTCCAAGGACCAAGCCCTGGGGCACACCTTTTATTACACCAAGAGAACTAGAGATCGTTGCGGAGCATGTCGGGGCGAAATTCTCACAAGAACTCAAATACACATTTGTGGGGACTTGATGACAGAGAGAGAGTAACTTTTATTCTTAAATACTGATGAATGAAAAGAAAGTGTCTCCAGCAAGAAGGGCACTTTACTCATCCAGGGCAAAAGGGGAGGTGCTTGAGCACCACTAGGGCTCTATCTGTGCACGTGCCTGGTTACAAGGCCGGTGACCTTTCCTAAAACACTGACCTGATGCATCAAGTTGATATTTTTTGCTGAACACAATATTATTTGACCTCCATGTCCTCTAGTTGCAATAAGCATACTTATAAATGTATTACAACTCCTTCATCGTGTCATATTGCTTTTCTGAGAATTATGATGATAAGTTCATAGCAGATATATATTATATTATGTTGAACATTGTTGCTCCTGGATGCATCACCGCCAACCCAATTATTTTCAACAACTCCCTGTCCTTGGCCGTAGTGGCCACAGCACTTAAAGGAATGACTTTCATAATTGTCAAAAGTCTGAACCTTTGCTTTTTTATTAACAGCATTTACTTGTTCTTTTACTTTTAATATTTAAGTCCATTTAATATCAGAAATTAACTTTGGATACATAAGTAAAATAACATCAGATACGTTGACTTTTTTGACATTTTCCAGTCGGGTGTCTTTACTTTTACTCAAGTATTGCTTTTGGGTACTTTATACACCATTGGGTTGTTTTACTCTACATAGTGACCGGCCCGATGTTGACGTGCCACTTTGCAGGCGGGTCTGTAGCTGGCATCGGCTTTCAGTACCGGAGTGAGTTGTGAACCCTCGAAGCCCCCCTGTGACATCATACCCAGGCGTTAATGTTAAGATTATGTTAAATTAGTACCAGTGTGACAGAGTGGGGGTGGGGGTGGGGGGGGGGGTGGCATACTGCTCAGAAGGTCGAGGAATTGAGTGACTCAGGCTGTTTAACATCCGCAAAATCTGCAGCCATACTCTCCTTGTTTGTCTCCGATGCCGAGGCCAGATGCACTATTCTCATGAATCATGATAACTTGTTGGAAGCTGAAAATGGCTGACAGGAAAGTAAACAGATGCTGCAAATTATTTTTTTACCCCCACGCCCAGTGAAGAGATGAGGGGCAGCCGGCCTGGGAGAACCACACAGTGCCTGAACGAATAGTCATGTTGCTCTGGATTCACGCGATAGAGCTACGAGCCGAAAACTAAACCCTACTTCAGAGACACTTCCTCCTCGCCGAGGACAGGTGACGTGGGCGGCCTCAAGTGCACCCATCACTTTCTGTCCACGACAGGCCACAACGTATCCAATCACCTCGCGGTGCCTTCGCTGGAATGCATCGGTTGCCGGGAGCTCGAGAGGGCCCAGGCATATTTCCAAAAAGCCGACGCTCCGCCAAGTCGGTGATGAGGAATAAATTACAAACCTGTGTGAAAAAAAGGAAGAGCAATCGGGGAAGACGTGAAGGGTAGAGGAACCGAAAGGGGTCAAACCCAGGGAGTGAAGAAGATGCAGTTACGTGCCAAGCCGCTCCCTCTCTCCAAGAGGACGCATGAAAGGAAGGATCTAGGCGGCGAGCTGGCGGGACACCAAGAAAGTTTTAATAAGCGGTAATTCGCACCTTCGGGCGAAACGGGCTTGTGGAAAGGAGATGGAGGCTACGTGCCCAAGAGAGTTTGTGAGAAGAAAGAAAGAACAACTCTGTCTGCATTCCTACCCCCCCCCCCCCCCCACTGTCCTAGACACCATGTATTTCTCTTTCGCACACACACTCCCTCTTATCTTTTCCTTTGCACGCATCCCTTTCATCATTCTTTGTCTGTGTATCTCTTCAAACACACAATTGCACATGTGCAAGTTACAAACATGCACAGAGGACACCCATGACACACACACACACACACACACACACACACAATCTATTAATTTTCCTTTTGAACTTGGCCTAGTTCTCACTCTCTTAACCCCCACCACACACCGTGGAAACATTCGGCTCCTCTCTACTCACATAAAGTTCCAGTAAGACGGAGCACTCTAAGCGTAGCTGCTCGGCTAAGGCGGTCGCCCGGGCCACGGTGGAGCCGGTCACCCCTCTCGTCCGCCTGGCTGCCATGACGTGCACCTTATCCGCTGCCTCTACCGGGGAACGCACTCGTAGCGGACGAAGCGACGCGCCATCCTGTTACTCTACGCCCCGTCCCGGCAGCAGCGGGTTCCCGGTCTTGCCTCCCAGCCAGAGCCCCCGCGTCTCTTCTCGTTCGGGGTTCCGGGTAAAGCGAACGTCCCAGTTCGTTCGCTGCTGCGTTACTTATGTTACAGTTTGGCGGACAACTCTCCGCCTCCCGGGAACTTGATGCCAGGCAGGAGGAATTTAACGGGGCGAGCGGGGGCGGAGAGGGGCGGGGCTCCTCGGCATTACTATACATGAGGGGCTTATCTGATTTACTGGAAGGATCAAGGACGGTCTCAAGTTAAGAAGAATTGCTGCCAACTAAAGCAAACTGCGGAAACATTGGACACAAAGACCTATTTTTTAACTTTAGCATAATTGATATCAGTACATAAAGTATGATTGTTGTAGATTCAACTTCTCAAAAGTATACAAAGTAGCTGTTCTAATGGACACTAGAGTACTGCTCTGGCCTGCAACAATATACTATTACAACAAGGGCAGGAGCCAGTGTAACTGGGTTTGATACTGTAAATTAATAGTTTAAATGCAGAAACTTTACTTGTCATTTACCTTTTTTTTTAAATGTAGGTATTGCTATAGGCTTATAGGCTGCTGGGGGAAGTTTACACTGAGCACCTATCTCCTCGTGTCTCCCTCCTTGTGGATGAATTTTCATCTCTCTATTGCACATTATTAACTCTGCTTTCTCCCCGGAGTCCTTTTGACTTCACGTCTTGTATGGTCATTGTACCCTATGAGACGTCACGTCATAGATCCCATCTGCTTGATGCGTCACCGACGTCTGGATCGTGGAATATGACTACTAACAACTATTCATACACTCTGTCATATTCATTGATTGTGTTGTTACTGTGTTTTAATTTGTGTATAATGATTCCTTAAGTACACATTACATATATTGCACCTGTCCATCCTGGAGAGGGATCCTCTGTTGCTCTCCTGAAGGTTTCTTCCCTTTCCCCCCCCCTGAAGGGTTGTTTGGGAGTTTTTCCTGATCCGATGTGAGGTTCTGGGACAGGGATGTCTATGTGTACAGATTGTAAAGCACTCTGAGACAAATTTGTAATTTATGAAAATGGGCTATACAAATAACCTGAATTGAATTGAATTATTGCTATTTAAAATAACCATTTGTACCACGTCAGAAACTGCAAGCACCAATAAAAGACTATGATGGAGATCTGATATGTTCTCTTCATCAACATACTATCTCGGTGTTAATGGGCAATACAGTATTCAATTCAATTCAATTCAGTTTATTTGTATAGCCCAGTTTCACAAATTACAAATTTGTCTCAGAGTGCTTTACAATCTGTACACATAGACATCCCTGACCCAAAACCTCACATCGGACCAGGAAAAACTCCCAAATAACCCTTCAGGGGGAAAAAAAGGGAAGAAACCTTCAGGAGAGCAACAGAGGAGGATCCCTCTCCAGGATGGACAGATGCAATAGATGTAATGTGTACAGAAGGACATATTTAGAGTTAAAATACATTCAAGGAATCTGACAGAGTTTATCAATAGTTCATATTTAGGCATATTCCACGATGGAGAGTTTGGAGACCTCCCAAGTGGAGGAGTGGGCGGAGTCCCAGCAGGGCAGTGGCACAGCTGGCGACAGGAACTCACGATCCAACCATCGAAGGTCCATCAGCAGATGGAATCTATGCCGTCTCATAGGGTCCGATGACCCCATGAGACGTGAAGTCAGAAGGACTCGGGAGAAAGCAGAGTTAGTCATGTGTGATGGAGAGATGAAGATTCATCCATAGGAGAAAGAAAAGAGGAGAGAGGTGCTCAGTGCATCCTAAACATCCCCAGCAGCTATAAGCCTATACCAGCATATCCAGGGGCTGGACCAGGGCAAACCTGATTCAGCCCTGACTATAAGCTCTGTCAAAGAGGAAAGTCTTCAGTCTACTCTTGAATGTGGTTACTGTGTCTGCCTCCCGGACTGAAGGTGGAAGCTGGTTCCATAAAAGAGGAGCTTGATAACTAAAGGCTCTGGCTCCCATTTTACATTTTAAGACTCTCGAACTACAAGTAGCCCGCATTTAGTGAGCGCAGCTCTCTGGTGGGCGATACGGTACTACAAGCTCTTTAAGATATGATGGTGCATCACCAATTAAGGCTTTGTAAGTTAAGAGAAGAATTTTAAAAGTGATTCTTGATTTTACAGGAGCCAGTGCAGAGCAGCTAGTGCAGGAGTAATGTGATCTCTTTTCTTAGTTTTAGTGAGAATACGAGCTGCAGCATTCTGAATCAACTGGAGGGACCTAAGAGATTTATTAGTGCAGCCTGATAATAAGGAGTTGCAGTAATCCAGTCTCGAAGTAACGAACGCGTGAACCAATTTCTCTGCATCTTTTTGAGACAAGATGTGCCTGATTTTTTAAATATTACGTAGATGGAAGAATGCAGTCCTTGAGATTTGCTTTATGTGGGAGTTAAAGGACAAGTCCCGATCAAAGATAACGCCGAGATTCTTTACAGTGGTGTTGGATGCTAGAGTAATGCCATCTACAGAAATCACATCACCAGATAATTGATCTCTGAGGTGCTCAGGGCCGAGTAGAATTACTTCGGTTTTGTCTGAGTTTAACATCAAGAAGTTGCCGGTCATCCATGTTTTTATGTCACTAAGACATGCTTGAATTTTAGTGAGTTGGTTAGTCTCCTCTGGTTTTATCGATAGATATAGTTGAGTATCATCTGCATAACAATGAAAGTTTATAGAGCGTTTCCTGATAATATTGCCCAAAGGAAGCATGTATAAGGTAAATAGAATTGGTCCAAGCACAGAACCTTGTGGAACTCCATGACTAACGTTGGTGGTCATTGAGGCTTCATCGTTTACAAATACAAACTGAGATCGATCTGATAAATAGGATTTAAACCAACTTAGGGCGGTGCCTGAAATACCAATCGACTGCTCCAGTCTCTGTAATAGGATGTTATGGTCAATGGTGTCGAATGCAGCACTAAGGTCTAACAAGACCAGTACAGAGAGAAGTCCTTTATCTGCTGCCATTAAGAGGTCATTCGTAATCTTCACAAGTGCTGTCTCTGTGCTGTGGTGTTTTCTAAATCCTGACTGAAACTCTTCAAATAAACTATTCTGATGTAGAAAGTCACACAACTGATTTGCGACCACTTTCTCAAGGATCTTAGAGAGGAAGGAGGATAGAGATCGGTCTGTAGTTAGCCAAAACCTCTGGATCCAGAGTGGGCTTCTTCAGGAGAGGTTTAATTACAGCTACTTTGAAGGAATGTGGTACGTGGCCTGTTGACAAAGACATTAATAATATCCAAAAGAGAGCTGCCAATTAAAGGCAAAACATCTTTAAGCAGCCTAGTCGGGATAGGGTCCAAGAGACAGGTAGACGTGTTAGAAGTAGAAACCATTAAAGATAATTGGTCACGGTTGATGGGAGAAAAGCCATCTAAATATATACCAGGACATACAGGGGTTTCCAAAGCCATTCCACTTGAGGACAGATTGGCACTGGTTAAGGGCAAGAGATTATTAATCTTGTCCCTAATAGTTAAAATCTTCTCATTGAAGAAGTTCATAAAGTCATTACTACTGAGGTCTATAGGAATACTGGGCTCCACAGAGCTGTGACTCTCTGTCAGCCTGGCTACAGTGCTAAAGAGAAACCTGGGGTTGTTCTTATTCTTCTCTATTACTGATGAGTAATATTCTGCTCTGGCATTGCGGAGGGCCTTCTTATAAGTTTTAAGACTATCTCGCCAAACTAAGCGGGATTCTTCCCGATTAGTTGAACGCCAAATGCTTTCAAGACGTTTGCTTTAATGTGCGGGTCTGAGGGTTATACCAGGGAGCAAACCTTCTCTTCCTCACTGTCTTCTTCTTCAGAGAGGCTATCGAGTCCAGTGTCATTCTCAGTGAGCCTGTGGCACTATCAACAAGATGATCAATCTGGGACGGACTAAAGTTAGACCAGGAGTCCTCTGTTATATTGAGACATGGTATTGAATCAAGTGCAGAATGAATCGCTTCTTTAAATTTAGCTACAGCACTGTCAGTTAGACATCTGGTGTAGAAACTTTTGACTAGCGGTGTACACTCCGGTAGTATAAACTCAAAAGTTATAAGGCTGTGGTCTGACAGAAGAGGATTCTGTGGGAAGACCTTCAAATGCTCAATGTCAACGCCATATGTAAGAACAAGATCAAGCGTGTGGCCAAAGCTGTGAGTGGGTTTCTGTACTCTCTGACGAAAGCCGATCGAGTCCAACAATGAGATGAATGCAGTACCTAGGCAATCATTATCAACATCCACATGAATATTAAAATCTCCTACAATAATAACTTTATCAGTTTTAAGAACCAAACTTGATATAAATTCTGAAAATTCTGATATAAACTCTGAATATGGACCGGGTGGCCGGTACAGAATCACAAATAGAATCGGCTGTAATGTTTTCCAGGTTGGATGTGAAAGACTAAGAACAAGGCTTTCAAATGAGTTTTCAAATGAGGCTTTCAGTAAAGATAAGAGGCCTGCTACATACTTTTATTTGGAATAAATAGTGTACACATCTGCATATTGGAGACCCTTTCATAGATACAAATTGATTTTTTTACAAAAGGCAACAGGTGGAACCAATGACATTACTGCTGGTTTTGTTCCATTTGGACTGCCAGGAAGCCAGAGCCCCGCGGCAAGCAATGCAGGAATGGAATGCAGGCGCCATAAATGTTGGCTATTAATACCAGCGTTTGACAAGACGACTGTCTAATCTCCACTTGGATTTTGTCAACAATTTTTGATTTACAGACTTTATGAATTCATTCCATAAGGTGACGATCTAGTGACAGTATAAATCCAACGAGTTATTGGATTAATTTAAATGGACCCCTGGGGACATTAACCAATCAACAATTTAATAGAAAACCTATATATCACATATTAATATACTTAATTGTATGAATAAGATGTCATTATGTCAGTGTTGGAATAAATGTTAAATATTTAACTACAGTAGAAATGCTTGTTTGATCATCTGTTTTGCATTGAATCATACTGGGATGTTTGCAGAAATTGATTGGATGGGCCTACCAAAAACAAATGCCACCTGCCGCCACTGGTTATACTACAAATTACATGAATATGTCAAATACAGTGAATTTCCGTTCCCGTTCCTTCCTGATTAGTGTTTAAAGGTGCACTACCACGCCCGTACTGCAGGCGTCACTGCAGGCGGATAGGATGTAAACAGAGAGCAGGGGCTAAGTCGCAGCAGCTAACGTTAGACCTCCACATTTGACGTTTGGCTCTTGTAAAGAGAAAATGGGAGCGATTAAGTTGTCCTCCGCGGTTTTATTTTAATGCATTCCGCAGTTTACTGTGAGATTCAAGCAAACCAAAGGAGCAGCATTAGTGGGTTTAATACTGAGATCAAGCTAACCATCTAAGCTAGCTATCTTAGCTTCGGTTGGTTAATGAACGCTCTGGTCGGCTACGGGGTGTCCTCGGACAGCGACGGAGATGGAGATGATGTTGGGTAAGTATTCACTTTAAGAACGAAAAGAAAAAAAACACCCATCTTAGCACAAAACAGATTGCCAGATACTTGTGACTGCATAGTCTGTTATCTTCTCAACCCCCCTCTTTCTGCATATTTTGAATCACACTTTTTAAACAATCTGTTGAATTCCGCTAGGGAGCTGGGTGGCGAGGCGTCGGCTGTCAAAAAGACCCGCAACTTTTTACTGGAGTCTGGTTCAACGTCCAGCGAATCTGAACCAGAGGACGGGGACCCGGAGCCCTCCTCTTCGCTCCCCCGAAAGCTGGGGTCCTCTGCCGCCCACCGGCCGGCCCCTACCCCGGGATCCTTTGCCTGTCACAAGCTACCTCCTCCCGCCCTGAACACGTCCTCGGACAGTGGCGTGTTCGCCAACCCTTTCAAGGCGCAGGCGGACCGGAAGCTGAGCGCCTTGCAGAAACACGTCCCGCTCACGATGCAGCCCAAGCCCTCGCAGATCGGCGGCAGGAAGGTGTGCGTGTCGTACCGGAAGAACGGACGCTGCAGGTTCGGGATCAAGTGCAAGTTCGCTCACGACAGCGACCTCCAGACTCTCGCCGATGGTCACACGTCTGCGGCCGAGGAAACACCGGGGTCTGGTCAGGCCGAGGCCCGAGCTGGGGGCTCCCGTGGCAGAGGATCCCAAAACCCCCGGCAGAGAAAAGAGGAGTCGTCGTCGCCAGGAGGGCAGCCGATGAAGAAGAGGAAGGTCGGACTGAGTGACACCTTGATTCCTCCTAAACGAGCGATGAAACAGTACGCCACGCAGAGGTGCAAAGAGCAGCTCAATATGCCTGATAGTTCCTCAGCTCCTGTACGATGATGTGGTTACAGTAACAGTGCTGGAATGTTTCTGTGCATGTGTGTAGTCGAAATTGTGCACTCACCATTTATCAGATCAGTTAATGAGTTACATCACATTCGGTCACCTTTTGTGTCCGAAACAACTTCCATTTGTTCCTCCAGCGAAACCTAGAATCGTCCCAGTTTAGGAAATGTTGTGGGGCTGCTCGTGTTTGTATTAATTACCATCAGTAAATACAACTTTGGACACATGTTAAGACGTTTATTTTCATCTTTATAAATGAACAGGGGCTTTTTCCCCCTTTGTGTTTTGCTATACCACACATCCTAAAAATCACAAACCAGAAGAGGTGCAGGTTTAGTATTGACATGTCCCCCAGGGCTTTTCTACATATAGCTTTGCCGGCCCAACCACATTACCCTTAATACAGAAGTGTAATTTCAGTGACCGTTTTATGCTATGTTGTGGGTTCACATGCACGTGTCTGTGTGAGATCTACAAAGCATTCAAGGTCACCATGTGGCTGCCTGCAACAGCCACGGACTTTGTGTGTAGTATACACATTAAGTGGGTTAGTACTCCGTCAACGTCAACCACTAGCCGAGAAAGCGGTTTCATGGGACTGCCCAGATGGCTAAAATATGCATATTGTGACTTTAACAGAACTGTACAACACATTTTTCTTTGTGTGTGTGTGTCTTTTTTTCTTTTCAGGTTTTGAAATGTTTCTCTGAAGATAGTCGCCAAAGAAAGGCTTTACAGTAAACCTGAACAAACAAATAGCTGCCAGTTAATGAAACAGAACTTTCTCACCCCTCAATTCTTTGGAGGGGATGGTCTATAGCATCCTAAATGTAAACACATACGCTTTGCAACATAACCTCTGCATCATTAAACACACACAAGTAAAAGTCTAGTTCAGTTTACAGGACACACACACACACACACACACACACACACACACACACACACACACACACACACACACACACACACACACACACACACACACACACACACACACACACACCAAATAGGATAATGCGTGAACGGTACGTGTTATATGTGTGACCCTAGGGTTACCTCTAACATAGCAATGCAGTTTATCAGGTTGTCTTATCTTTCACATGAGGGGCTGCTGTCTCTCGGCGCTGTCCGACAGAACCCCCCTCTGTCCCGCCTGCTCCCAGACCTCGCTGCCCGCCCCCATTACTCCCGTCTGCGCAAGGGAGCTGCCCGGCGGCGGGGAGGACGAGAGCACTGCATTGTCCAGAATGAAGCTGTCCCCATTCCTGGAGGTCTGAGATGAGGACAGGAGAGGGGAGCTCATTGTAGCCGGTTGGAGGGTCTGGAGCTGCTGTGAGGTCGAGAGAATGGGGGTCTGCTGAACGTGGGTCTGAGACTGGCTGACCGGCTGAAAGGTCATTTGAAGGATTTGTGTCTGCCCCTGGCACGGCTGCTGGGAGGAGTACGACTGCAGAGGGTGCAGCTGGGGTTGATGCTGGGTCACCACCTGGCTGGAGTGGAGGGTCAGCTGTTGGATTTGGGGCTGTTGAGCAGCCTGCACGAACTGGACGGGGAGCTGGGTCTGCTGATGGTCGGCCGGCGAAGATGGGGATAGGGCAATTGTCACGGGCATCTGCATGGTATGGAGGCTATGGTCCCGTCCCAGCACAACCACCTGGTGACTCACCTGTTGGGTCACATGACCAAGCTGAGCCACCTGCCCTTCGTGGCTCAGCTGGTTCACCTGCCCACCCTGTGCCAGTTGGCTCACGTCGAGGCCGGCGACTTCCGCTTGTACGGGGTTTCCCTGCAGCTCCAGCAGGGAGACGGGGGTCGTGATGAAGGAGCCGGCGTTGGCTGCCAGAGCCTCCGCAATTAACACCTCGGGGTGACTCTTGGCCTTGTGGGCCACCACGCAGTCCTTCTTCTCAAACTTCTTACCACAGATTGAACAGGCAAACTGGTAGGTGGCGTCGGCATCGTGCTTCTTCATGTGCCAGTTGAGGGACGCCTTCTGGCGACACGTGAAGCCACAGATCTCGCACCTACGGTGGAAGATCCAGAGAAAACCGCAGGTGTTCATTATGTAAGAACGCTAAGAATGCGATTGACAAATGCAATTGTGAACAGAGAAGTACTCACTGCAGGGGCTTCTCTCCGGTGTGAATCATGCGGTGCACAGCCAGGTTGTGGGAGCTCTTGAAGGCACGGGCACAGAACTCACAGATGTAGTCCCTCTGGTCTGGAAGCAACAAAAACAGTGATAATATATACAGCCACATTCTCACATTCTCCCTTGAAATGCATCATCGTCAATAACAGGAAATGCTCAGGCGCAGTTGGAAGCCGTGCGTCGCGTTGCCGCTGGGGGTCCGTTTACCTGTGTGATGCTTTGCATGGCGCAGCAGCTGCTTCTGTAGGCGGAAAAGCCGTCCGCAAGAGGGGTGGGGGCAGACATATTTCTTCTTGAGCAAGTGCTGGTACTTTATGTGGTGCTGGTGAGCAGAACAAAAATAAACAAAGATCATTAACAGCAGGAGATTATATATATATATATATATATATATATATATATATATATATATATATATATATATATATATATATATATATATAGATAGTGGGAAATATGAGTAGTCTGAATACCATCATTTACTTCAACTTCATTTATTTTAGCAAATGGCTACAATGAAACGGTGAACATTTTAAATGGGTCTGAATACTTTCCGTACCCATTGTGTGTGTATGTGTATATATAAATATATATATATATAAATAAATACAAATATGTATTCGTATCTGAATATACGCTGAGCGAATCGTTTCTTCTGTATTGAACATTTGATCACAATTGATGTTGGGATCTTCTCAAACACCAAAAACACTAAATCACTAATTGATCATCCGGCAATTTGAAGAAGCCACCTAGGCAACTGTGACGGACATATGTCTTCTTTTTTTTAATCTTATGGACCGCACTACTTATTAACAGAAATAATCGACAGATTCATCTACAATGAGAATAATCCCGTAGTGGAATCTCTACCTCCGATTTTGTTAATGTGTCCACAAATCCAAATCGCTGTGTGTGCTGGAGTGACGTGGAACAGTGCTCGGTGGGATCGAGCGGAGACAGACCTGCAGGTAGCGAGGATGAGCCAGGACCGTCCCGCATCCTTCCATTTCACAGCGCACGTACTGCACCGGCGGCTTCTTCCTGTGTGGGGCGAAGCACGCGTCATTGCAATGGCTAACATTTTTTTTGTTTTTCCAGTATTGGGGGAGGGGTCATGCCAAGGATGACCCCCCCACCCTCCCCAAAAAAACAGTTAAGTGGTCTTTCCCCGTTTTAAGCTAATATAGGTACGATACGTGTTGGTAACAGACTTCATATTTTACTTCACCAAGACTTTAAAGTTATCACCCGTGTCTCATCACTCGTTGCTCACCAAGTCAAACAGAAAAATGTCCTTTTCTGGATTAAATAATGACTGTAGCTCTGTAAAAAATAAATAAATAGTTATAATAGCTGACAAAGTTTGGATTGAGACTTCACCTCCTCTTTGGCAGCCGCGGGGTTTGGTCGTCTTTTTTCCGCCGGCCTCTCCTTACAGAGAGGGAAAAATACAAAATGGAGGTTGGTGTGGAGACTTGTCACACACACACACACACACACACACACGCACACGCACACGCACATGCACGAGTTCAAAGTACATTGGTCACACTTACTTCCTGGGTCCATCTGGGTCCTCGACCGGTTCCTCCTCTAGCTTTACCGTCTCCTCAAAACTCTCCACATTATCCGAGCCCTCGATCTTTATCTCAGCGACCACATTCTCCTTCCTCTCCTTTGGCCTCGGCGGAGCTCTGCGCTTTGGTTTCGGGACGTCCCTAAAAGAAATCGGAGGAATTAAGGCGCAAGCGATGGTGTTTGGTCACAGAACCGAAAAACAACATGATGTCAACGTCTAAATTTGTTAGACACACACACCGCTCAGCGTTTGGGTCGTAGCTCTGGTCATTTAGATCGTCTCTAAATGGGAGGTCTTCATCGCTGCTGAGACCCTCTTCTTCTTCCGCGCCACTGAGAGCAAAACAACAACGTCACTTTGAAAAACAGAAGTCCCTGCAGTCTGGCTACACAGACTCGGAGGCGAGTGTACCTCTGACTGAGCGGCTGGTAGCTGAGGTCGTCCAGGTCGTCCCTACAGGGAGGATATTCTCCATCATCCAAAACCGGCTCCTCGCCTCCATCCTCTTTCTTCAGACTTGAGACGGCACAAGTGCAAAAAGAATACGTTACTTTACTGCCTGTAGATCCAACAACTCCAAACCGGGAGAATGATACTACATAGTCACATTTTTAAAGCGTCACTTCAATTAAATAACTAAATATAAAACTTCCCCACAAACCTACTGAATAAAACTGAAGCAGTCGACTGCAAAAAGAAAAATCTGTGGGATCTCCGGCAATGCGTGTTGTCCAACTTACTGAGCATGGACTCTTCATACTCACATTATGTCTCACCAAGGGAAAACAAAATAATATATATATATATATATATATATATATATATATATATATATATACACACATACGCACACTCACATTTCATAGTTGTCTTTATTCTTTATCTCTCCTTCCGCTGCTGCACGACAAACAGAGAAAGAGAGACATCATAGTATGAGAGGTAAGAAAAGCACTTTCAGCCACTTCCCTTTAAGACGTACGTACACGTTTGTGTAAACGATGCAAAATTGGCAAAGGCACAACGGCAAGGAGACCTATTATTAAAGTCTACTGTTACCCAACGACCAAAACGTGGAACTTCTAGATGCTGAGGAGGAATTATAAAATTAACTGTAAACTCCTATCTTGTATCAAACATTCGCAAACTAAAAAATACTTTAATGTAAGCCCTCAAAAGTAGATCTTTAAAATGGGCTCCTGTTTTTTAAGCGTTTAAAAAGTATTAGTATGTCTGTGTTTAAAATTCCAGGACGTCTCAATAACAAAAGTGAATTCACAATTATACTTCTTAATTTCAAGTTATTTGCTCATCGTCAGTATTTGTGAGAGTAGCCTAATGTCCGATAAGCTGCGTGACTACTAACAGAAACATTGCGGGGCTTTTAAACAAACACGCGATGACATCACACTCGTCTTTGCTCATTAAGATAGAACAACCCCGCATCTGTACGGGTATGACGCGGGCAGCAGGAGCCCCCGTGTGCTCAGCCACTGTGGCTCGTCGTCAACAGGTTGCTCACCAGATGGACTCTCCATTCCGGGTTCGGTCTTACACACGGGCCTGGCACAGCCGCGGACGGCCTTGCCAGACGGGGGCTTGGCACGGCTCTGGGCCGGGGGCCGTCTGGAGGGTCGAGCTGGAGCGAGGGAGCAGAAGGAAAGCGCGCCATCAAACATACAGTGTGCTAAAAAGTGTGACACACGAGGCACAACTTGCACAGACAGAGAAAAGGATTACACTTAAATGTTAGCTAAACACTCTGCTTACATTGAGCATCTGAAGCAGGTTTCTTTGGGTCTTCAGAGCTGAAAGAAAGAAGAAAAACACTTGAGACCTAACGTACAATCATTCATGGTTTCCCTCTGATGCAGCGATTCATTTTTTAAAGTAAAACATAAATAATGAAAAGTGACAGTTCGTAAAGCCAGGTGAGTTTTACTCCACCCTCCCCATGCGGAGCTGCAGAAAGGGGACGAGCTATGCTGAAGGCGTGCTGTTGACAGGAACGAAGCCCTCCGACATAAGACACACACGAGTCCTGCTCATTATAAACACATGTGGTGTGTTAGCTACGAATGTTCAATTAAAAACGTACTCTGTGCCGCGAAGGCTGTCACCTGCGCCCCTTCCTTCAGCCTCAGCGGAGCCCGCAGAGTCGGGGTTTTTCTTTCGCCTCGCGTGTGAAACTTTCCTCCGCTTAATCGCGCCGGCGTCCGGGATCGGTTCGTCTTCTTCTTCGTCATCGCCGCCGCTCTTGGTGTCCTTCAGCCAGGCCGGTACCGCCCGCGTTGACCGGTCTCTCAGGACTCGCCCTGAGCTCTGTGGGCTCGATGCTGCGCCGTTGACGTCAGTGAGCGAGGGGGAGACGCCGGACCTCGAGCGGCAGGCTCCCCGCTCTCTGAGACCCCTCCGCGGGGTAACAGTCACACTAGTGACCGGGGTCCCTTCTGCGGCCTTGCCCTCCGCCGGCTCGTCACCTTTATTTACGCCCCCCGTTCGGTCGCCCGCCGGTTCCATAACCGAGAGGACAACTCGGTCTACTTTCACTTCAGCTTAAAGTCAAGCAGGCTTACTCAAGATTTGAAGAAAAACGGACAACATCTGGTTTAAAGACGTTTGTTGTGATTGCGAGCGGCCTTTATCCAACAGTCGGGCATTTTCACGGAATGCCTCGGGTTCGTCGCAAATAAAATACATATATTTATTGATCAGAATTGAAAACTTTTCTTAATTATCTATTCAGTAATAACCCGATATCGATTTAAAGAAGCAGACCCTATTTTCGCGTTCTTAAAGCTATAGTAAACCTACTTATTCGCCCGTGCCAGCCGCACAACCATTTTGTGCGCTTTGTTGCGTCTCCTTTAAGTCCAATATAAACTGTAGTTACGTTCAAGAGCGGCCCGGAATTTTTGCAGCTCTAAAAATCATCTGGATTTACCTGTGGTTTTTTGCCGATCTGGTCAGCCAAGCTGCATTGTTTCTAAATCTGCGAAGACAGCGACAGCAGTGCAACAGCATCGCGGCCGCGGTTGGCTGCCGGGGCATCATGGGTACTGTAGTCCAAATTTGGAACACAACTTGTACATTGTTTTAACGATATTTCTATAATTGTTGTGCTTTTATTGCTTTTTCAAACAAAATAGTAATGAAATATCCTGAGTGGGATTAGTAATGTAATATAAATAATACAATATTTACAGTAGCCATTATACATACTTTGAGATTCGAAATCAACGTTTGTGCTGAAGCACACAACTAAATCACAACTAAAGGCACAAGCTAAATATTTCACACGAGCAGAAATAACAAACTGATTGTTAGAAATATATTGAAGTAAAAATGTTCCACGCATTTTATACATTAAAACCAGGTGAAATTAGTTGTGTTTTTTGTGTGTATTTTATTCCACAGCCGACAGTAGGCCTATGTTTGTGTTCTCTACTAAATGTGATAAACTAAACTAAACTAGATATATCATATCATATATCATATCATATCATATCATAAATAAATCATCTCAACACTCGGACTGAAAGATCGTTTATCTTTCCATATGGGAAATTCATATTTGAACCTAGAGGAAGACTAAAATGTGTTTTTGTATTCTGCAACGATGACTGTGGAGTTAACATGGCTGCCAACACGCACTGACCGGCTTTGGTGCAGGCTGTCCTGATGAGGCCTGTTTACCACCAGATGGCAACATTGTCTTACATCTATTACTCCACTCCTTCTCTTGCCATCAGGGCAGTGTGATAAAGCCGGTGTAGCGTTATTTACCAATAAATACCAGAGCCAGAATCACTACTATTGAAATCGTTTCTTATTACTAAAAGCAAATAATGCGCCATCGTGTGCCACGATTCATGAGGTAGATGCGGCATTGAAATGCTACTTCTGAGTATAGTTCCGCCACCACTGAGTGATTTGCCAAACATTGTTCTCCCTATTTCGGATTTACTAATCGCGTGAAACTCCAAACAAGACGTGAATAGCAAATGTTTCATGTGGAAACTAGCAAGGGGTTGGAGCTGAGTGAGAGCTCATATCGGAAGAGCCGGATAAACTTGAGACGGATCCATTTCTTGGAATGTTGCTGCGATTGAAAATCAGATCTAATTGTTAAAAACAAAATGAATCTGTAACCTTTCACCACATTTTAACCGTAGAACAATTGGCAGAAATGTCCTCCGTGTACCTGATTGCCCTCCTGCACACATTGTGCCGTTGAAGGCTACTTTAAAGCCTCCCTGAACTCCTTGCTTAGGTACAACATGTTTCTAGAGCAAAGTTGACCCGACACAGAGGAGTTTATGAAACATTCTCCCAGAACTGTGTTCTCTCTCTCTCTCTCTCTCTCTCTCTCTCTCTCTCTCTCTCTCTCCCTCCCCTCTTCATGACACATTGCCTAATAGTGGGTTTTCATTCACAGAGGTCAGAGGACACTTATTATCACGTCTTATCACTTTGATGGTTGTGTGATTTAATCTCAAACTGAGGACGGCTGACTCGTGTGTTTGAACAAAAGGGAATACGAACACAATTAATGTAAGCAGTGCATCCTTTTAAAAATGCTTTATTTATCTACTTCATCACTATAAATATAACAATACAGAACAAGCTTTTTTTTCCTCCTTATTTTTTGGAAAGCAAACCTTCAGATAGAAAAGAGTCTGCATAGGTCTACAAAGGTATAGCAAAGGGCACATCTTGGCAATAAGGCACACACTAGGAAGAGTTTAAATGGCAACACCTACGTTAAACTAGGCATATAAGGTCCAACCCAACAAGCAGCAGGGGTTCCCCCTGAGGCCGCCGTGTGGGTGAACTGCAGGCGATAGAAAGAGAAGCGGGCGTTCTGAGTGGGAGGCAGACCCATGAAGTTTGGATGGCTACTAAATCGTGATCAGACCTTTACCGGTTTAGCTGCAACAGCCAACGGCTTAAAGGGCCGGCGGATGGCAACGCCAGTTTTAAGTTTTTCACTGACACTGATAGTAAAAAAGAAAAGTAGCTAAACGAGAAGGCCTCCGTGTTCCCACTTATAACACCAAATATAGTACAAAATAGCAAACAGAATATGACACACAATAACAAAAACACAATAACCTTGAATAATCTCCAAACTATTGGACACTTTGGCAAAAAATAATAAAGGTTTTTCTCTACTTCTGTTACTCTGACTTTTTTAATTTTATTTTTGTATCCCTAAACAAGGCGTAGATAAAGAAAGGAAATATCTTTCAGAATATATTATACCTTTTCTTCTCACTTCATAGACAAAACACGTAATGCATATATATTAAATATATCCTGACTTATTGTCATCATACAAGAAAATAATAAAAGCAGTTGTCAGCAGTTTGTTTTTCTACATACAAATCCAGTTTTAGAGAGAGAAATCGCAAAAAAGTAGTCGACGGAGTGAGATGAAACCAATATGTCTCGCTTGCTGTAGAAAATAAATTTTCATTTAGTGACTCGGACATGAATCTTTGTCACGATGCAGGAAAAATTCTCAAAAACAGACGCATAATGCTTTTTTAGTTTTTTTAAAGTAGTCAAAAATCTGTGGATGAGATGGAAAGCGAGCAAACTAAATACGCCGCAGAGAGTTAAAAACAACTTCCACAAAGTGGTTTAAAAATACAATCTAGGATACAAAAGTGTTGCGTCTCTTTCATAAAGATGGCGGTCGTGGTGGGCAGCTGCTCGCCTCCGTTACGTTTGTCGTTTTTTAGCAAACGCGTGCTCCGGTCCAACAGCTCACTTGTTTTCAACACACGGTACAATAATAAAAAATCCGTGAGGAAAAACCTCCGTCACATACTGTGAGTAAGTGACTAAACGCCAAACTGGTCCAGTTTACACGTACATTTGTGCTCTGTATTTAACATTTCTTCATCTGGTAGTCACAATCTCTTGCCTTTTATAAATATGTTTAAGTGCACCTCAGTCAAGCATATTTTGGATGACGGGAAACGATGAGGAGGCCAGACGTACGGCGCGTCACCTCAGTGAAGATGGGGTCCGCGAAGGCCTAGAAACCTCACCCAGGCACGAGGAAGGAGAAAAGTATTTCTCTTTGTGCCAACCGCAGTGGGCTTCACGTCTCCATGAAAGGCCCAGGAGAAAGCACAAGGTACACTGTGCAGATGGAAGGCACAGCAATTAGGCACAGAGTCTTACAGGAGTGTATGGAGCCTCAATTCTTGGAGCGCTTTAAGTGGCAGAGTTTTCTGGTCCACGGAGAAAAGTGTCTCTCATTTCTGTGCACATTTGTTCACCTTAAAAGAATAAAAAACACGATAATAAAGACATGAAATGAGAGAAAATACAGAACATGTGTTCAGTCCCCGGTCGGCGGTGGTGCCGTCCATCGGGCTTCCGGATCAAAAAATCTCGGCAAATCTTTCTCTCGCATTCGTTCCAAAGGAAGTCTGCCACAAAAATGATATTCTTCGCGTGGCGACTTTTTCTTCAGATAAAACCCAGAATATGTTTCCGGAAGGCACAGAGGAGGCGCAGACACAAAAAACTAAACGATTTATCATGAGCGAATGAGCACGGCATTAAGAAACCTTCATTTAAAACAAGAAAAACACAAATAAAACTACATAAACCAACAAAAAAAAGTACCAAACAGGCATGTTCGAAGCTTAGACATTCAACCAGCATGGACGGACTGCCTCATCTACCTAGACTTGTCTAAAATACTCTATAATAATGAAAATAAAACATTGGTATATCCAAACACATGTCTTCAGTGGCATCCTTGCCTGTCAATAGTTCCTGTTGTAATTATACTTTCTTTCAAATAACTTTAGTTTATTTTCACCCCACCTCTAAAGATGTAGACAGTGTGAGTGTCTATCTTTCCTGCTGCAAACCTCTCTCTGTTAAAGAGAGAAACCCACAGTCAAACCTTTATTTATCCTCTCGTCATAAATACTTGACTGTACCTTCAGTGTTTCTGTTGCCATAGCAACACGGTAGCAGGGGTCAAAGACACAGAGAGAGAGAGAGAGAGAGAGAGAGAGAGAGAGAGAGAGAGAGGTTATTATTGTCGGGGAATGGTGGTCACCACATGCAGGTAGGCTTGACCCAGGAAGTGGACTGTGCTCCATGTGTGTTATGAAACAGTGATGCTGCATAGTCATATATTTGCTTTAAACAACATTTCTTTAGAGCTTTTGAATGTTTAAGTGGCGTTTCTGTGGTGGTGGTGGTGGGGGGGGAGCGGTTCAGTCAGAAGGAAACGTTGTCGTTGTTTCACAAGGTCTGACCCCCAGAATCAGTATGTCTGGTAGACATCGTGCATGGGCAGCTGGAAGGCCGCGGCGGGGAAGGCCTGTGGCATGGCGTAGCCCGCGTAGCCGCCATACGCCGCAGCCGCAACCGCCGCGTTCTTCTGCAGGGCGGCTATAGCCGCTGAGTTGGCCGCGTAGTTTGTGATGGGGACGTATCCAGCTCCGTACAGGCCGCCGGCCGTCGGGATGCGCTGGACGTTGTGGGCCATGGCGTAGACCGGAGTGATAGGACGGCCCTGGGGAATGCAGAAAAAAGAGGACTGTGGTGAAAAATGTAATGAATGCATTCACTTGTGAGTTTTCCCCCATGGGACCTTATTTTGGAAAAATATATACGGTAGTCAACAGCGAGAGACATTTTTTGGAATGGTGACATCACCTCATTGGTTTGTGGACTGACGCTTTGAAGCTACGAGTTTGGGAACGATTATTTCCATGTTGTTTATCTTAGCAAACCAATGAATACAAGTTACCACATTAGGAATGCAGGAGAGTGACCTAGAGACTCGATGATGGCTCTGGTAGCGGCCTGTCAATCACAGACATCCCCAAAGCAAACTCTGCTCTATGGTCTGTTCGACACGCACAGGCATCGTAACTTACGGGACTGTTGGGTGTGTAGTCTAACAACATATTTTCAGTCTTCAACCACAATTAAGTCTCTCGCCATTGACTGCCGCATATCATTTTTCCAAAATAAGGTCCCATGGTGGTCACCTGGAAGGGGCGGGGCTTTGCCTCCTTTAGCTCCAGGTTTTGAAAATGAAGAATGATGTAATCCAACTGTAATAGTGCGATGCTAATTCAGGTACTCTTTTGAGCGTTATTAGGAATTTGGTGTAAAATCTCATCCCTAGATACTGTATGATGCAGTATCCATGCAGCAGTGTTTTCTGTGTCAAGCAACATGCCCCGAATATTTATTAATTATAATGTATTTTATCAAATTCGACTAATTACATCTGTGAAACCTCAAACAGTGTGTCATAATGCACACCTGGAAAGGTGGTGGGGTAGAGCCCGCCGGTAGGACGGTGCCATTAGCAGAAGCGGCGGTGTGGTCAGCGTGTTGCATGGCCAGAGGGTTGAGGAGGTGCTCCACCGAGTGCACCTTGCCCTCCTCCATCATCTTGCCTGCAGGAGCCGTGCTGAACACCGGGTACTGCCCGCCCAGCGTCGGCAGCGTCACTGCACGCAGAGAGACACATCAATGAGAGCTTGGATGACAGACAACAGGGTGTCTGCTTTTCACACGACAACAAACAATAGCAAATCCGTGCACCCGCGCTCCAACAGAAACATACGTAGATGTGAATATATGAACAGAGGACTGCTGAAGCAACGAAGGTTGAAGGAACAATTTAGTGAAGAAGGGAAAAACATAATACAATGCACAAGTTGGCGTTGTGATTCAGATTACGAAGTTGCTCAATTGTGGATTAACCTCAGCACTCCCGACACACACACACACACGCACACACACGCACACACACACACACACACACACAGAGCGAGTACAACGTCAGTCATTGTTTCAGATGGACAAAAGTCCTTTCACTCTGGTGGGGATCCTGTGAGTCCACACGGACTAAATAGCGGGCTTGGGGTCAACTGGTTCTAGGACCTCTGATCACCGTTAATATCGACAACCAAAAGTTATGTTGAAATAATGATCTGGGAGTTTGAGTTTGTGTTTAGTAATAAAGAATAATACCAGTGTGTGAATTTTACTGTATGAAAACATACTTGACATTTTAAATTTAGATGATCCATGTGAATTATTTCCTTCTGCTTACCGGCAGGAAAGAAGGAAGAAAGAACAAGGAAAAGACCCTTTAAAAAGAAGCCGCCGTACAACTTTTGGGTCATATTTCCTCTTTGTTGGGACGGCAGCTCATCTCACCTAAATGCTTTACACTGTCAACCTCATATTGACAAAACAGAACAGGATCATGATAGTGATCATGCAGGCTGAATGTATACAGCAGTCAATGGGTTGCCACCCTACATAACACTGGTATCATCCGTTAAGTGATTAGAATAGAGTAGACACAAGAGGAAAGAGTAGATAAATGATCTTAAGTTTATGCGTTTAGTTTTGCATTTCAACTCCGTTCTTGACTGAAAGTGTTGTGACGCTAACAAAGCTAAAGCAGCTGCTCCGACAGTGAATTAAACTCATTCACTTGATGTTCAAAAATAACATTTATATTGTTATCATGGAAAGTACATGTTTGTTTTCCATTCAAGATACTGTCAACGACCTCTCAGTCAGATGTTGGAGTTGAGTGCATGTGTAAAATGAGATTGTGGAAGAACTGGTCCCCACATAACGATGGCCATGTTCAGACTTAACAGCATTGCAGTTTGTTGAAACCACTGCATTGGGTTAGTCCAAAATGCAGCAAGAAATCAAAATAATAAATGTGGAATCATCTTGAAATAGTTTTTTCCTCAACACAATGTGTGTTCTCTGCGTTGGCCAATCAAATATGTTCCAGGTAGATTACTCTGTAAAGTGACCAGGTTACTTCTACTTTTAACCTGGTGACCGTCGTGACAGACGATAAAGGGCTGAAGCCACAGCGCAATGTATTAGCGTCTGATAGCCAACAACGGAGCCCCTTGTGTTCTTTTAACACAGTGCTGTTTGTGGTCTGAACACAGGTAAGACACATCTCTCGTATGGAGGGAGAAGGAAAGGATGAAATTAGAGAAGTTACTTTCTGGTCATGCTAGAAAGGACAAATATGTTGTGTCATTATTCTATACTGTAAAGAGAAAGAGAGTCCTTTTGCGCCTGACCATCCAGCAACAACCATAATCTTGATTTACAAAATGTTCCTCAAACCACACAGGAGAGAGAGAGAGAGAATTATGAGCTGGAAGGTTTAATAAAGGCTTTTGAGATGGGCGAGGATATGGATGGGTATATCTATCTCACTGACTTGTGCCATGTTTGATGCCAACAGAGTTGACGGAGGCTGCAAGTTCCAGACTGGGCATCAACTCATAGGGCTTTTCGAGCTGCTTGGCCTTGCCCTCATGGTAGCGGCTGTAGATGCCACGACCGGCAGAGTAACCCCCCAGGTAGGACCCCCGTGGTCCAGGGGTACGGTTACCTGCAGCAGCACGACCACGACCTCGCACAGTACCTGCTTAAAATACAATTGAAGTAATATAATAACAGGGGTGGACGTTTCGGACTTGGGCTGTAGGGGAAACTTATCCTGAAAGTTATTGGGGCGACGTGTAAAGCAAGATTGTCTGATGGGTTAAGAACCTCTTTGACAGTCCCAAGGTATCAGGACTGAGGTAGCAAGATAAGTTCTTCAGCATAAATGTTATGCAAAAATCTGCTCACAAAGTGCACTGTCTATTGGAAATTTCCCAGAATATTTGTTTTCAGCGCAGACATTTTTTGGGAGTTCTTTGGGTACAGTTTGGCCTTTTTCCCAAACACTGCTCTGACTTGAATTAGATGAGGTTATGCAGGTTTATGACACTGTGAGATGTTATTCCTAGACGTTCTTAGCTTGGTTTGATATCTGAAATAATCCAGCATGAAATGGGAGGTGACAGCACAGCGGGAAAAGGATGGTGTTAGAAAACGTATAGTTGGTCACATGGCAAGAAAGTTCATTGTTCATTGAAGGAATAAGTAGGAATAAGGATGTGAGAGATTACCATTGTTCTGTATCATTGGGGATCCTTTGGAGAGAAAACCAAAACACAATGATTGTTGAAAGTCAAATCGATTTAGCTGCTTACACCCAAATACCAACTTTAATCAATCATCAATGGTAATAGGATTAGCATTTATTGGTCCATCATCTTGTTTTGTCTTTGCTTTTATCGAGTTTCTGATTTAAGCCACAACCCCTCATTAAGTAAAGATTTTAAAACTTTTGTCAAATTACAACCTAGTCATCAAAGATTAAATCATTATTAACTTAGTCATTGTGACCATTTACAAATCACAGCTCCCTATCAATGCAGTTATTCTTCCTACAATAGCATCTTTTGGCATTTCTCATTATGAGACCTTTGGCAGTGCATTGGCTTATTGAGTTTCTGCTGCCACCAACTTTTACAAAAATAGATGGCTTTATATAAAAAACCTGTGGCTTTTGCAACTGAGCATCACTAGCACAAAAGCAGAAAGAATTAATTCTAACCTTTGACGAAGTAGTCCCTGTTGGGTCCAATGAGGGTGTTGTAGGGATAACCATAGTAGGCCAATGTGTAGGGATCACACTGGTAAACGTAGTTCTGTTGAGCAGGCTCTGGAGTGGCAGGTGCTCCTTTGGAGGCCTTTTGGCGCGAGTACTGCTCTTTATCAACTGGCTTGGCGAGTGTCACCTCGATGCAAGACCCTTCCACCTCTGTGCCGTTGAGGTGGTCCATGGCGATGACAGCATCGTCCCGGGAGGTAAAGTGGACGAAGGCATAGTCACGGATTTTCTTCACACGTTCAACACATCCAGGATTCCACTGGCTGAACACCTGATTAAAAGAGAAAATGGGTGGTTAAGAATGGTACGGTATAGTACCTCTTCCTGTTGGGTAATGTATGTCATTTTACCCGATAAAACCATATATTGTGAAACCTCCTAACTGAACAGTCAGCCAGTCCCACCTGTCTGATTGTCTCCTCGCTGGTCTCCATCATCAGATTCCTGACGTAGAGGATCTTCACTGTCTCCATAACGTCTTCGTCCACATCAATCTCTGGCTCCGCCCAGTCCACTGCGATTTGGTGACCCCACAGCTGAATACGTCCAGGCATCAACTTTCTGCGAGCCATGGCAGCCGCACGGTGCGATTCATATTCTACAAAGGCGAAGCCTCTGTTCTTCATCTTGTCTGCAGCACTGGCATACACTATCACATCTAGTACCCCTTCTGTCACCTTGGAAACCTCCTCCAGGATCTCCTCCCGCTTTTTGGTCTTGGGGATGCCACCAATGAAAAGACGGCAGTTGTCCACAGAGGAGCAGACCCCCAGCAGTCGCCCGGGCCGCACCTCATAGTTGTTGAGCTCACGTACCGCCCGCTTGGCCTCGTGTTTCTCTGTGTACATCACAAATGCGTACCCTCTGTTCTTCCCGTCAAAGTCCATCATCAGCCGCATCTCATAGATGCGTCCGACAGACTCGAACACCGGCACCAGCTCATCCTCGTAAACGTCCCGTGGGATCTTGCCCACAAAGATTTCACATCCCCTTGGAGGAGACGCAGCATTCCAACCAGGCGGAGGGCCATATTTACGCTGACCATTTTCCTGGACCATACCGTAGCCGGTGCGCTCCATCAGGGATAGCAGTGCCGGCTCATTGGAGGCACCCACAACTCCCTCAGGGGTGTTGATCTGTCCATGAACAGACTGGTGGGAGGCACCAGCAGGTTGGGAGGGTTTGGTGGGGGCAGTGTTGTTGCTCATGGTTGAGGAGGAAGCAGGATCTTCGGCTGTCATTCTGACAAAACCATCCAATCAGATCTGGGCCCTGAAGAAGACAACGAGAAACAGGTTAATCAAATTGCAGTGAATTGTATCAATCACACCTGCTTTCCGAGAGGGCACAGGGAACACACAAAAGAAGACAAATACGGAAAACATGGCCGTATTCAGAAGCCGTCTTTTAAAATGTGTCTCTATATATAGATGCTTGTTAAAACAAAATGATAATCAATTTGCAGGCACACTCCCATGTATGATTGCCGAGCTAACAACTAACCAAGGCTCATAACGACTTCGACCGAACAATGAAAATACAAGACCCATAAATCCCCAGGGCACCTTGCCCTATCAGTGGCTTTACAACCTTGTTTTGTTGAGTTCTTCAGATCCCTTGCTGACCTCCGACCCACAGCAGAGAGTATAAAGAGCTGTAAACCCTGAAACCTCCAGCTCAAGGGTCACCGAGTACAACTAGATCACATGCTCATTGTGTGTGTGTATGTGAGTGAGTGTGTGAGCAGCATGTTAGACAAGTTGGAATTAAGCTATATGAGGAATGTTGTGTAAATGTGACCCCTCAGGCCTCAGGTTGTGACAAAAAGCTGCACACATTCATCCATTTTTACAAATGAACCTGTTGTACACTCACCACAAGAGGGTGTTGGACTTTCAACTTCTTTATCTTCTGAGTGTTTTACAGTGTATGGGTGCAGCACCTTTTCTGTGTGTGTGTGTGTGTGTGTGTGTGTGTGTGTGTGTGTGTGTGTGTGTGTGTGTGCATACGTACATGCGTGCGTGTGTGCGCCTGCACTTCATTAAGGGCCGCAGCCCTATAAGAGTAACAGAGAACAATCAGAAATCGGCTTCTCAAGCATAAACCTCTTACTCTGATATTTTCCAACACTGCCAGCATTCAGCAGGATGAAATCCGTTGCATTTTAAGTCCTCAAATCTCCACGCCGGGTACAGGCAGCCAGTCACAACAGACAACAAAGCAAACTACTTTTTGTCAGACCAAATGTCATGAAAGCAAATAGGCCAAATAAAAACCAACCTCTTGCGAGTGTGTGCCGTTTGTGTGTCACCGGATTGTCTGGACTTTGATGGAAATAGGCGAGGCAGTCAACAAAGGTAAAGCGCTACCAAGCCGAGCAGCCATGGTAACGCACACACTCGTTTGAGTTGACCCAATATCCCACTCTCCCACACATACACACCTGTTCACTTGTTCGTTCGGCCATGGCCGGGAAGCTTAGAGTTACCCGCAAAGTGTAGCGCGCACCACGGAGGAACCAAGGTGACTCAAACATCAATTTGATCAATTAAAATGCTGCAGACACACCTTACACATTCGAATATATTTCCTGCTGAAGCGAACTATTAATTCATCCATTTCCTGTTGTGCAGTAGGTACTATGGTCAAAACAAAGAGAGAAAAAATGAAATGGGGGAGGAAAGGATGTGGTTTCCTCCTTCTATCTTTAGCCAGTAGTTGGTTGCCGTATTGGGTGATATGTCAAGCTGACATTAGATTATATTAAGATGTCAGTTGATTATGACATGTAGTTTTTGAGAGACACATTCTGCTCAGTGAGGGTGCAGTTCTCATTATTAACAGCGATTAAAAATATATTTTCCACTGCTCGCCGTGCCCTCCTCCCTCTGCCCCTTCTATCGTGTGAAGTGCTAACACGACTCCATCTCTTATCGGCCTTATCTTGCCAGACTAATGACAGGGAGGACAATATTCACTTCGGGAGTTTTGCTAGGTGATTAAAGAAAAAGTTATGTTTTTTTAAAAGCGTGGCACTCTGTACACTGTGCTGAAGTCAGTTTAGGACTTAGACAAAAATCAAGCTCCAATAAAGTAACTGGATGTTTGGTCAATGTCAAAAAGGCGATGCGCTCGGCGTGGGGCTGACATACTTCTGCTTTTGACCATTTGTAGATTTTCCCAACTTCCTCCGCGTGGACCAGTGCTGAGGTTACCTTTCCGAGGAGAGACTCAGGAAACCACAGCGCTCAGTGTGTCAGAAGCGCTGTGAAACCTCTCTTCCCTCGCATACTATTAAGAAAATGAGAATGGTGAGTTTGTGTGTGTGTTGGGGGGGAAATCTTTTTCCTACTGATTATATCAGTAGGAAAAAAGCACAGGAGGGAAGTTATAAAACAACATGAAGTGACAAAACACAATCATTTGTTTGAAAATCTCCACCCCTCCAACTTTGGACCTTATACTTGGGTGTATGTAATCATGGGTGTATGTGAGTAAGTGTGTTCTTGTGTGTGTGTGTGAGAGAGAGAGAGAGAGAGAGAGAGAGAGAGAGAGAGAGAGAGAGAGAGAGAGAGAGAGAGAGAGAGAGAGAGAGAGAGAGAGAGAGAGAGAGAGAGAGAGAGAACAGGGAAACTGAGGCAGCAGCAGGTAGATGATTAACCGTGACAAACACAAATCACAGCCTTCCTTCTGAGAGTGTAAAGATTTACAGTCACCGTCCCTCCTCATTAAAAAAAACCACAACTAGGATTTGTGGTGATGACCGACGTGTGATTCTTCTATCCAGATCTTAGCGCTCCATCGAGGCACAATAGGCACGGCCAGTGTCCGTTAGGTAAAACATAAACCACACAGACATTCACAGAGTTCATCTGGTCAAAGGTCGTGACCAGGTGATTGCAAGGGGGGAGGGGGGGGCAGGCCGGCCCTGCACGCTGCAGAGGAAGTTAAAGAGCAAAGATGTGATTGGGTAACAACCCCGCCGGGTTAAAGTGTTCCAGTTATTGCTGCGGAGATTGTCCATTACATTGTGTTTATGATTGATGGGAGCACCTGACTCTCTACGTATTAACAGCATATTATTGCGGACCGGATTGCTTTATGAGGGGACAAAAGTGCTTTTATTGTCTTCCTCCGTATTAAACCATAAACACAGATTGACTACCGCCGGCAAATTCCATCCCCCGCCCCCCACCCCAAATAAGCAAACGAGGCATGGCGGTATTAAGGTTCCTCACAGCCAGAAAAGAGGAAGGACACGTGTTATTCCCTCATGTCACTGACCAGACATTAAACCAGCACCACTGTCACGGGCTCTTCTTAGTCACAAGTCCGTAAGCCAGCAAACCTTTTCTCTGGCTCTGGTTTATTGCAGATTACGGGGCCAAAAGAAACAGCAACCGAGTATGTGTTCAACAGCAAGGAACAATGCGTCTCTTAGTGTGCTGTTCTATCCTGAGTGACACTGATCCAGTGTGCTGGACCAAACAGGCCTAAGGAAGCCGCCATCTTAGACTACCTGACAGCAGGGTCACAAGGCAGCCAGAGAGCAGATCAGTGAAACATCAATGCCAACAAACGCATCACACATGCAAAAACACACCAGTCAATTAGATACAAACTCATAGTCACTACTGTTAAGAAACAACCTCCCAAAGTCATTTCAGGTAAGAGAGCCCTGTGGAACCAGACAGAGAGAGAGAGAGGGGGGGGGGATGTTGGTGGAGAGGAGAAGAGGAAGGAGAAGTGGAGAGGATATAGCTACCCTCTGTTGCTCCACAGCGCTCCTCTGCCTGGCCCGTCTGCTCTGGGAGTGTTAGTCCACCTCCATGAGAGACAGGTACAGCAGGGCACTGAGCACGGAGGCCAGCCTCCTCTGCACACACACACGCACATGCACACACACACGCACATGCACACACACACACACACACACACACACACACACACACTGAGCTGGTAAGGGTGGAGCTAAAAGCAGTACTTTGTTTGAGTGTGAGTGTGTGTGTGCGCGTGTGTGTGTGTGTGTCTGTGTGTGTGTGTGTGTGTGTGTGTGTGTGTGTGCTATGTGGGCGGATCCTAGCCCAACCTCTGAAGAATTGCAGTCGAAGGTTTTGTATTTGTGAAATATACAAAGTCCTTAATTAGCTTTTCTGAAGAACTGTATTCAGGTGCTGCTTTGAGGTACTTGTACTTCACTTCAGCATTTCCATGTTACGCTACTCACACTTGATATTGTAGAAAATGTTGTGCTACATTTACGATTAATATGATTCTTCCCAAAAAAAAGATTTCCCTTCTGATTTGGTTTCATTCAAGCAATTTACATTTTTTGTTCTAAAGAAAGGGTAAAACTTTTAAAAAGACTGCAGCCAAGTCAGAGAAAAAGAACAAAGATTAGTTTTTGGTGTCAATCATCTCTTGACCCCTGTGAGTTATCTCGTGGCCCTTTAGAGGAATCTGACCCTCAGGTTGGAAACCACTGGACTAAAATACCAAACCGTGAAAACTAGCTCCCAACCAGCGAGCACAGTGAAATGTCTAACGAAGCTGTAGATCATAATATCTGTCACAGGGGATATTTATCTTCTGAAGAAAAGAGCATTGTTGATACTTTAATGAATTTTACATCAATCTGTCGGCATCTAGAGGATCTGAATACACACGCAGCAACCCCCTGCACATCTTCCCCCCGTTTCCAATGAAGGCACAGTGGGTGATGTTAGTGGCGGGAGAGGGGTCTGATGGGAAAAGTAGTTTTCGTACAGCTGTCAGGTTTTCTGCTGAGAGTTGCAGAACATTTGACAGAACGGCAGGAAACGTTGAATCCGGGGTTTGAATACTTCCTCGTGTTGTTGTCTTGCCCTGAGCGGACATTTGGAAATTCTGACAGGGAGTTACCCCCAGAGTGATTTGTCGTGTCAGCACAAGACTACAACCGTGTGTACGTGTGTAAGTGTGTGTGTGTGTGTTTTGTACATAACAACGACGACCTAGCACAGCTTAACTTAAGCAAACAACACACGCCTTCCTGGGCAGTCAAGAGAGCAGATAGAGAGACGACAGAGAGGGGAAAAACTAAAAGAAACTGCCAGAGCCCGGCTCGGAGAGTCTTTGTCGAAAAAAACTCTCCCCCTCGGCGAAAAGAAGAAGGAGTGAGGGACACAGAGAGTAGATGGGGTGAGGGGGGTGGGGGGTGGGGGGGAGAGATGAAAGTCACAGTGTGTGGTCAACAGTGCGCTGAGTTTCAGCTGCCATTGAAACCGGCCCCACTCCTTAACGACTGAGTAAACATACAAGAAGAAAGCCTGCTTCGCATAAAGACCGCAGACGGACGATGCCAGCACAGAGGATGGAGGCCTACGGCACCTGTCGTCAATCAAACTGCCAAATCATTTAGCAGGGCACTGGATGGGTTGATCCGAAAAGGGTGTGTGTGTAAAAATGTGTACGTGTAAGGTGTGTGTGTTTTCGGATAATTTCTTCTGGAAAAGGAGCAGGATCATAGATCAATATGGGTTAGGATCAATATGGGGGAGGGTTGGGGTGGGGTGGGGTGGGGTGGGGTGGGGGGGGGGGGGAATCTAAAACAAAGATTAACCGTCAGTCATCAGTGAGAGCCAATCAGGACTCAGACACGCCTCGGAGGCTTCAGGTGTTCCGGTGAGCGCACAGTCCATCAGGTCAGCGGTTTGACCGTTGAGCCCCACAGGTAAAAAGACTCACCGTCCATCACCACCTCAATCATTGTTCAGGTTCACTCAATCATTTGCGCCATTAAACTTCACACCACTTGCGCTGGGTTTCAATTTGTTTGTTTGTCAATTTATGTATTACATTTTACTGATTTGATTTGTTGGTTGGAATATAAAAGAATGAATGAAACCAACTGATATTGAAGAACTCTGACGTTATTCTAAGTATATCTGACTCTTAGATTACATTATATAGACTATTTTTAGTTAGATATTGCCATATGGGTGCTTCAAATGAATGTTAAGTTAACAGAACTGTGCGTATTGTGAATAATAACATGCATTGTTGACGGCAGACTGGATAATAAACTCTACTGAAGTATAGTTGCTGCTATAACCCTGCTGTGACATTGGATTCAAGATGAAACACATTTACTTAACTTGGATTGAATCATAAGTAATCACATTAGAGAGTACTTATTAGACTTTGTTGGTTATCTCTGATAAGCTGATTCTCTCTTAAGGCCAGGGTCACACACACACACACACACATACACACACACACACACACACTGGAATCTGCCACATAGACAGAACCTGTGAAGAGGAATAAAGTCAGCAATAAAGCAGCGCTGGTGATCAGTATCTCGGCCGGAGAGGCTGTATGACGGCCTCCTCTCATTACAAGTCATCCATATAAGTAAATGAGTAGCGTGTCACAAGACCAGAAGTCCCGCTGTTTGTTTCTGTGGAGCGTTATGACCCTGGAGGAGCACTGTGCAGCAGTTCCTCTCAGACCAGTGCAGAAACTTGTTTTTTACCAAAAAAAGCTTCCTGCTAATGTTTTTTTCTTGGTGTCTGCAACTGCTTAAGTTTAGTTCACACAACTCTGCTGTGTCCAAGAAAAACTTCCATGATAATGTGGGGCATGGGTTATTACAGAAAGAGTTGTTTGCCAATGATAAATAAAGAATTATTAAGCAACACAGGGGAAGTCTGGTCCCAGTGTCTCTTGCCCACGTGCATTATGGGAGGCCGCAGCCGTAAGTGACCACGAACGAGCGAAACGTTGAGCAGAAGAGAAGTGAGGAGGTCGGCTGACCCTCCGGAGCGCATGGTGTCCTCACGCTGCGGTCCAGACAGGTCAACTGTCCGCACCGCAGCCATAGGAGCCACGAGGCGCCTTCAGGGAGACTGCGTCCCCGTGGTGTCTGAACACGTCGGTTGTCCGTCCCTTCGTCGATGGTTTCACCGTTAAACGTGGCCCCCCTTTACTTCAATTCATCAGGAATTAGATTCAGATGTTATCTCTACCGGGAGCGCCAAGCGGCGACCGGTTGTAGGCCAGAGTGAGTGAGAGCCTCGCTGTCTGTCCACGGCTAATCTGGCATTCTGCAGCACGAAACTGCACAACATGTTGGGTGCCCAGTGACGGCTGCACGCTCAAGGACGTTCTCTAAAGAAAATGTACGTTGCCTGTTTTTTCACTGCCATTGACTGCCCTCTGACTCCTCGCTCACTACTCTTAACAGTAGGGGCCGCTAGTGAAAACACAGCTGAGTCCCTGAGGCCACAGGGGAAAACAGTTTGCCAGGGGCCGCTCTGTAGCTAATGTAACGACTCGGACACGCGCTGTCCTACCTCGCCAACCACCTAGCAAATGAGATCGCACGAAGGGTGATACAAGACGACTTTACGGCATCTTTTTGCGTTTGAATGCCGTGTGTTTACGACGCTTTACGGCCCATTGGTGCCGTACGCCACTGCTTGTTAAATGTCTCACTTGTACCGTTTTGTGCGCTGTGTTTGGCTAGCCACCGACAGAACTACCACAAGTAAGCTGAGTTTTATAAATAGTTTATACCAAGATTGATTTACCAAGCCCACTTCCTCCAACCATCGCCACTTGGCTTCTGGCTTACAGCGTGTCCAGTGGGGGTCAGCCAATGGTGGGTTGCATTCATGGATTACATTAGTGATCGTTGCAGACACACCTGGTGGAGATCTGCAGAGTGCACCTTTCTAGTTGATTCTTCATTCTCTGTGTGAGAAAACCAAAGTTTTCTTCACAAATGCAGGATAAGTACAGGCTGAGTGATTAATATACGAGAGTGAACCATTCCTTTAAACATGGCACAAGATGTTCTACTTCTGTACACAACAAACGCATCTTACTGGGATCACTACCGATGAACATGTCATATCCAGGAGCTCTGACTATCCCCGTAACAAGTGGGCCACGACTCAGCACACACACTGGGTTTCTACAGGCTCTTGTTTCCCTCCTCTAACCCATGTACCTGTCACCTTCATTCCTGCGGTTCATTCAAGCTCAAAGGGGATCAGCAGTGTGTGTGTGTGTGTGTGTGTGTGTGTGGGGGGGGGTAACGAACAGAGAGGAGGGGACCAAATGTCTGGGGCCTCCCTCAGCGCTGGAAAGCCCTTTAAAGTGAAACTGGCCTCAAGAATTTTAGGTCAGACGAAGTGCGCAAGTGACCGCCTTCAGCCCACCCTGTCTTCACCACGGTGGGATGATTCCACTTCATTTACTCTGAGATCCCCCGCCCCCCCCCGCTGTTAGGACACGTATCCACTCAAAACACCACGCTTGTAAGACGTTACATGATTCTGAAGCGATGCAGCAACGTGTCTTCGTCTGCACGTTTTCCTTCTCAGTGCACTGACATTGAAAGGTTGAATAGGTTCAAAGGGTCAACGTGGACCGGCCCAATCCAAAGCCCTCAACAGCAGTGTGAACAGCATGACAGGATAGAGAGGTCAGCTGCAGCCCAACATTGCCACATACGTCCCCTCACACAGCCTCACGGTCTTTCCTAATCGTAAGAGCTGCTTTAGCTTTAGCGCTAGCTTTGCTTCCTTAGGCAAACACATTCCTCCGGCTAATCAGCTAGCGCGCTGAAGGCCGGAGCGGACATTGTTTCAGACAATTACGACTGACGTTGACAGTGTCACACACTTGTGATAAAGGCTTTAGTGGCCACCCCCTGAGTGTGTGTGTGTGTGTGTGTGTGTGTGTGTGTGTGTGTGTGTGTGTGTGTGTGTGTGTGTGTGTGTGTGTGTATAAAGCATGAAAATCAGTGATATTTGAAACACTTCACAAACACGGTTGACTAACGTGCAAAAAAACGGTAAAAAATATTTATGGCAACACAACCATTTAGTTGCAACTCAGGAGATCTTCCACAATAGAAGCGAATCATTAAAAGGCGTTTTTCTTTTTCACTGCATGCTTGAATGCAACTTGAATAAATAACAAACAGCTCGGCGCACCCAGGTGAAAGTCCACTTATTATATGACGGAGAACCAGGAAGTCTTAGCCACTCTATGTAGTCACCCCCACCCTAAACACACACACACACACACACACACACACACACACACACACACACACACACACAGGTAGTGCCATGCCACTCGACTGGTTCCACTGGTTTCATTGTAAGAACATCTCGGTCTCCCTTATAATCTCTGATTGGTTTAAGTGCCTCTGTGTCCAATCATTTTGGCTGTGCTAATGTGGCAGAACGAGTCTGGCAGCTCCATCAGAAGAGGCAGCATCACACCGTCACACCGTCACACCGTGACACAGCACGCATCATAAAGGCAGCCAACAGTTTCAGAGAACGTGTTGAATATTTTAAAGACACAGTGACGCAGAGTGAAAAAGTGATGACAAGTTTTGTTTGAAAGAGCCCGTAACACCGTACCTGTATCCCGCACTGAGGAGCGAGGCGATGGACAAAGCAGGCCGAGAAGATGCAGGCGGTTGTCTTCTTGGGGAAGTCGCTCTGCGCACGCGTTCTGAAACTCTCTCTGAACTCTCACAGGACGCAGCGGAAATAAGAAACTGTCCTCACCTGCTTGCGTCTGAGTGTCTGAGTGTCTGAGGTAAGCAAAGGTGGTTTAGTGTTTACTCATTCTCAATGGCCAGAGAGAGAGAGAGAGAGAGAGGTGGGGCCACTCAGCACAGGTAACCCCCCCCCCCCCCACACACACACACACACACACACACCTTTTCTTCACTCTCCTTCAATCTCTCTCTCTCAGCTGATAAGAAGTAGGACAAAAGGGAAGAGATAAAAGGACAGAGGGTGTAAAGACAAGGTGATGATTGACAACAATCAGGGAAAAGTCATGTGTTTGAATGTTTACAGAAATCAAAAAGGGCCAGCCCAAAAGTAATCACAGTCCGAGTCAGAATCAAACGCTGATCATAATGCTGTCGAAACCTTTTCTGCAGCACCACTTTATTGCCAATGGAAAAAAACTTCATAGAGCCAAACGTCAACATCAGCACACTAAGAATTACAGCGCGAAGACGCTACTGTTGAGCAGGTATGGTAATTACCACGATCGAACCTTAGATTGAAGTAATGCTAAACATGTGCTAATTAGCACTGAAAACAAAGTGTTACGGTTTCGAACCCGTCACCTCCGCATTCTCCTGTTACGGTTTCGAACCCGTCAACTCCTCATTCTCCTGTTGTGATTCCTGCGCGCTACCAACTGCGCCATCGTCGCCCTGTCACTTAGCCACTCCGTGTGCTTTCCATCCCGGTAACGAGCTGGCTGGGTGTGGCTGCTGCACACCTGCATCCACTTCCTAATCAACTCCAGATTCCTCAAGAGGCCCTGCTTTCCCACCACTCCTCGCCAGATCATCCCATATGATATCCTGATCTGCCGCGCTGTCCCCGGACTGGATTATTCTTTGTTTTAGCCACCAATCTGTTTTTTGACAATTAAAACGCCTAACCGGGCATCGGCGATTCCCCTGTCTCCTGAATCTTGCATTTGAGTCCAGAACACAGACAGAGTCCTAACACAAAGTGCAGCGGAGGCGGATGGGAGTGCCATTTGTTTAGGAAGTATTTGGCCATGAACCACAGTATTGGACAAACTAGAACAATTTGACCTGATGGATTCAAAGTCAGGGATCACCGCCCACGGCAGATTGTGTAGTAACGCAATCTTATATTGGTTTTGACGAGAATTGTGAAGAACAAATCTTTGGCTGAGAGAAAAAAAACACTTAGTTAGGTTTGGGAAGAGCATCCCAGTTGGACTTGTAACACCTATGTACGGTTATGTTGAGGCGTTTTAACCACGACCATAAAGCCATAACGAGGGGTCGGACACTGGCCTCGTGGTTGAACTCATCCGCCTCCCCTCCTGCAGTGTCTTTTCTGGGGAAAAAATAAATACTATGTCACAAGCTCTGACCGTCAGATCGATGCTTTTAACTTGTGTGTCCACCACAATTAACGGTTCCTTATTTGCTTTCCATCGGCATTATTTTTTTACTAAGCCTCACGGAAAAACAGACATTTCATGTCTATGTACCCAAACCCAACAGGCTCCATTTGAGGACTATTACCCCGCCTCCCCGAGACCCTGGGCCGGGCCGACGGTGCCATCCCTTCAGTGCCGGAGCGAGCGGCAGCGCTAAAAAAACAGTCTAGCCAACCATCAGAGGGTTAACTAAAGTTCACCAGAGGGACGACGTCTGTCAGTATTTGGCTACTTGAGTGTGTGTCTGTCTCATTAAACTTAATTTGAGCTTTTTGTATATCTTCAGGCATATCAGGGGGAAAAGCGTTTGTAGGTCAACAAAGCTTCAAACAGTGCAGACGCTGTGAATCAGAAGATGACTTGAACTAATCTCCGCCTGAGGCCGTTTACGGATGAACCTGTCGACGGCAGGTTGCTCTGTTTGCCCCGGAGAGCAATCCTAGTATTTCATCAGCACGGCAGCCAAATGTTTCTCTGATCCAAATCTCAAGTTCAAACAACAGGTTCCTCCGCCCCAGAGTCCGTCACACACTTCTTAGAATCATGACGAGGATTTTTGTTTTTGGCCGACGAGCGCTGATTAGAAAATATAATAATGTCAGTACCACAAGACACATGAGGGAGATCAGAGAGGACTAAACACAGCGAGGAAGGGAAGGAGACGCAGTGACAAGGTGGGGAAGTGTGTGGAACCTCAGACAAGCCTTAAGGGGAGAGCGAGGCCTGAACACTCTTATCAGACGGGGTGTCGTTCTCCTCCGGCACACGCGTGTGTGTGTGTGTGTGTGTGTGTGTGCGTGTGTGTACTGTTGCTATTGTACAAGTGACACATTAACCAATGACTCTGTTAATGAAGGACATGCAATCACTGATTCTCGCCTTTTTTTTCTTTTTGCACGCACGCACGCACGCACGCACACACACACACACACACACACACACACACACACACACACACACGGTACATGCAGATAGCCAGTTCAAAGTTTACAGATGGAGAAGGCCGCATGCCGCCATAAAGCTACCTTAAAGGTGGAGGAGAGGAGGATCCAAAGGCTAGGAGAACTTTATTACTAGCACAACGTATCACACAAACACACACACACACACACACACACACACACAACACACACACAAACAAACACACACATACACACATTTAGTTGAGTGAAGACAAGTTTGTTACTATAGCGTAATATCGAGACAAGGAAAAAATCTTTAACAATGTTAAAACCCAAGGATATTCATATTATTGTAGTTCTTAGCAGCTAAACGGACATTTTAAGTGTTTATCAATGCACAGCATTTGTCAATTCTACCTTTCCCTTCGAAAACTTATTTCAAATTATTAAAACATGTTTGTTATTGATTATAGGTTAATATACTAGTATCCAACGGAGGAGTTGTCGCTGTCGACAAATACATCAATAAACACTAAAATGTGTCACAGCATGTAATAAACCATTCATTAAATGTTTAATGTGCACGCTAGAGAGAGAGATCCGCCTCCTATGACAGGGAAGACAATAAAAAAAAAAAAAGAGAGAAATTATTTAAAGAATCCAACGTCAGCGTTATGATGACGAGAGCAGCATTGATTTTGCAATAAAGTCACGAGTCATGCAGCCAAGATAGCCGGCTAATCTGAAGACGTGCATCAGCTCAGAGTGAAGAGAGACAGACAGAGAGACTGGGGGGAACTGGTCTGACTGGTCCCACATGAACCCACTCAGGGCTGGAGAGGCTGTGGGGCTGTGTGATATGAGGCTTTTTGCAGATTGCGGCATGATGTTGACTTTAACTATTTTTAATATCAATTGTCTAATAATACAGCACCTTTACAAACAGAGTTACACAGTGCTTTGGCAGCCAAAGCAAAAATATACATCGATATTAAGTGTATATATATAAATATATATATATATATATAATATATAAATATATATATATATATATATATATATATATAAAAATATATTTATTTATATATATACATATATATTATGTATACATATATATTATGTATATATATATATATATATATATATATATATATATATATATATATATATATATATATATGAATGACCCCTCACCTCCTAGCCACAGACTGTTAGAGTCCCTCCCCCTAGGTCCATCAGGACCAAGACTTCACGCCACACAGACAGCTTCTTACCGTCGGCAGTCGGGCTCAAGAACAGAGCCCGGGTCCCCCCACTGGATCCTTAGCTGCACACCTCTTTATACTTCATATTTAACATCTAATTTCACATGTCACTTTAATACACACACTTACAGTACCTTGTCTACAGCACTGTTATCTGTTTGTGCACTTTATTTTATTTGCTACCATTACAAATGTAATGTTTACATTCTTGCAATATGTTGATTGTTGGCTCATGCACACGCAGACACACACACACACACACACACACACACACACATGCTGTATTGTGTGTCCGTTTCCACTTGGTATCGGTCTACTTTCCAACTGATAATTCTGCTTCAAAGGAGATTAAGATGTGGGTCATTGAAAGCTGCCGCCCTCACGTCAACACACGTGGTGGAGCGTGTCCTGCACTACTGAACGCATCCATTATGTTCTACGAGGCATCGGCGCTACTGCTCAGAACGGTACGAGTCAAATATGATATCATGGCTCGGCACATCTCAACAGGTGTCTGAATGTTTGAAAAACGGCGTGTATTGTAAATAAACTTCACCGACTGTGTATGGAAACATAAACACCACGGAATATGTGGATGTCCTGAGACGTCCTTCCACTGAACTTTCATTTGAAACATTTTTTTGTAATTCTAGTGTGTGAAACTGCCAATTTCACTACGACTAAAACTGAAACAAAATTAAAGATGAAATTGAAACTAAACCTCCTCGTGATGAAAACTAAAATTAAATCTCAGTAAAACTTAATTCATAGATTTCAACTTAATAATATCCTTCTCCTATCTTTATGGCCCGTTTTTTATTTTCAAAAGTATAATGTCACATATTTAATATTTAATCAAACAGAACAGTATCACACTCAGGTAATGTTTCCTTGGCATTTCATTCATAGAAGCGTTGAAGCTTGTAATGTGGAGACTGACAAACTGGATCTTGGACAGCTGGACGGCTCGACTGCACCAACAGGTAAAAGTCTGACTCGGATCAGGTGGAACACTTCCTCATTCAAACCTCCCGACGTGGAACCGGCCTCAACCAATCATAGTGTCACTTGGGATGAACAATACTGACTCAGCACAAATCAAGACTTTCTGCCCTCCCACACACACACACACACACACACACACACACACACACACACACACACACACACACGCACATACACGCATACACGCATACACGCATACACGCATAGACAAGATCTGAAATTAAAGTCCAGCATTTAATTTCTTCCATCCTGCTCAACGAATGTTTTCCCTTTTGCCTAGAATTTGGTCAGCTGACACTTCAGTCATGTGGCTTGTCACGAGCCAATGGCAGAGCAGGGGTAGTGTGTGTTTAGGTGCTAAAGTCACTGCCAAGGTCAAGGAGACGAGGAAGGAAAGAGAGAGAGAGAGGGGGGGAGAGATGGAAAGAGAGAAAGAGAGAAACAGAGAAACAGAGAGAGAGTGAGAGAGAAAGAGAGAAAGAGAGAGGGAGAGAGAAAGAGAGAGAGAGGGAAAGAGGGAGAGAGAAAGAGAGAAAGAGAGAGAGAGGTGAAGGGGAGATTGGAAGGAGCTGGAAGGCTGAAGAGTGATCACCATGACTTGTGACCATAGTGGAGGTGGTTATTATCTGGTCAGTGACCAGTCGCCATCGTCATGTGTGACCGTCTCGTCAGCCAGCGCCGGTGACCAACACTGACATCATGTGACCGAGTGATGCAGCATGTCGAGCATAAGGAGCTCAAATACGAACCAATCGGAGACGTCAAAGATTGAGGGGAAATGGCCACACGGCTTTCTTTACTTATTACTCAAGCTGCATATTTTAAGTGCCCATTCAAATCAGACGTTCCCCGACTGAACTTACAGTAAACATGCACATGTGGGCGTCAAAGAGGAAGAAGAAAAGAAGTCTCCATATTTCTGACCAATTGCTTCCTTATTGACACAATATTGCAGATTTTAATATTGGTGCTCGCAAAGAATATTTACAAAATGAGATCTTTCATAAATAATCATCACTGATATAATGACCACGTAGTTAAGGTAAAAATAATAGATGGATGGATTAGTCTGCTAAAGTTAGAAAATGATGTCACTTTTACTGTGATGCAGCATTAAAACAATACGATATGGCGATAACCAAAATCTGAGTCTAATATCATGACGGTATATAATCGTGTAGCGGCCAGCCCGTCATGCGTTTCCCCAACACGTTCTCACATCGACGTGTCAGCACTGACCTTCAAACGACCTCGCTCCACAGACCCCTCTGGCGTTCGTTTTGCTTGAGTTGGTGCCCCCCCGCACACACATGTATCTGTTTGTCAGGCGCCGGGGAGCTGAACCAACGTCATTTGACAGGCTGGGAGTGGGAACGGGTTTTCTAGGTTTTTCTCACAAACAATGGGCGTAATGGACATTCCAGGTGTGTTCACCTTGGTTTCGCCCTCCAGTTCTCCTGTCTGATCACGTCATGACTCTCACTCATCCAGAAGTTTAGTTTTAGTTGAGTTTAGTTTAGTTGAGTTTATTTCGATCAGCAAAATATACAAAAATCAAAATTCAACAAAAGAAGAAAGTGGCTGACCGAGCAGTGACCCGTGTGCTCCTGCTGGTGGAGCGCTGCACCAACAGGCCCATGTGTGGCGACCACGGCCCCATGAACCAGGCCCTGGTAACTGCATCATATGCAGAGGGGCAGGTGGGTCGTCCTTTAATGCTACGTTCAACAATTCAGGAAGCACGTCAGTTTCAATGGAGGGTCGGAGGCAACGACGTCGGGCACGCTTCACCGGAGTGTGAGCAAGGTGTTTGCACACAATACATAAAAAAACAAAAACAAAAGGTGTCCGCGCGTGTAGCAACACTACATGTTTAAATTGCAATGTCACCTTCAACTACACCCATGAGCGTCAGTATCGTTTCCCGGAAAGGCGAGTTGTTCTCAACACACATACAAGCACACACATGCGCATGCACGCACGCACACCCACATACACACACACACACACACACACACACAGAGCAAAGCAGAGACACAGAGACCTAGAAAAGTGAGACGGGAAGGTAGAAACAGCCAGATAAGAGCTGAATGAAAAGCTAACGTCCCCCCAGTAAATACGGATCCAGCAACACACAATAGTGAACCTGCATAACAGTGTCACTGGAAACAGAAGTTTTATGACGAGGCTAAAAACAATCATCCTGAGAAACAGGCGGTGTAATCCACCTGTTCACCTGCTGATACTAGCCAGGAAACCCAAAGAAGGGAGCACAAGGGAGGGTCCGAACAGAAGTGTGAGTGTGGGTGTGTGTGTGTGTGTGTGTGAGTGTGTGTGTGTGTGTGTGTGTGTGTGTGTGTGTGTCTCATGGTCAGCTACTTTGTGTCAGTTTTGTGAATGGGTTCATAGAGTCAGCCTCGGCCCACGGAACATTCCATTCTGGCGAGGGTGGGGGCCGGTGTCGGGATTGAGAAAGGGGGGTACATGTGTACGTGTGTGTCTGTATGTGTGTGTGTGTGTGTGTGTGTGTGTGTGTGTGTGTGTGTGTGTGTGTGTGTTTGGATCTTATCACGAGATGCAGTGTTGTACTGGTAGATTCTTGTCCTCCAAACCTCCACACACACACACACACACACACACACACACACACACACACACACACACACTAACACACACACACACACACACCTTGCCTATTGGCCTGCTGTCCAGACAACTGGCCCATTGTGCCTAGCAACAGGTATGCAGAGAGGAGCCCGTCTGAGAACAGGCAACCGGATGCTCTGTGCATGCGTGTGTGTGTGTGTGTGTGTGTGTGTGTGTGTGTGTGTGTGTGTGCAAGCCCGAAAAAGGATTGCATATTTTTTAGGTACAACACCAGCCCACATGTACATTATGACAGTTATTAGCTGCTGATGTTGTTCCTTCTAACCCGTCGATAATGATTTGAATGCATATATGTGCGTGTGAGTATTGCTTTAAGACCTCAACAAGCCTGTGTGTCGTCGCTCGATCCAACAAACACCTCAACACAAAGCTGAAGGCAGCAGGCGAGAGGAGGAGGCAGAAACCAGCCGTGAAGCGAAGCATACTAACAGCATTAGCGTACAAGGACAGGAGGAGGGAAGAGGGAGGAGAGGAGGGTTCAGCGGTGTCACCACACAGGAGGGGGGTGGAGAGGGTTACGCAGGGGTCAAAGTTTGATCGGGGGGGCAGGCTGTGTTGATCCAGCCTTCACAGTGAGTGGATGTCACCTGTTTACACATTGAGCGGCGTCGTTCCTGCCACGTTCTCAGAAGAGAGAAAGTTGCGCAACGTCTCGGATCGCTAACTCAAGTGTGCCGTTTTCCGTTTCATTCGTCCGTTTCTTTTAATACCGGAGATTTCTGCCTCCTCCCACCTCAAATACAATGAAGGCGAATGAAAAATGGCCCGTTTTGAACTGGAACTACGTTCATCTTACGACAACGGTCTCCGAGATAACAATAATTACTTTTTTTAGAGAACCTGAATGAATTAAAGGCCATCTTGTCCAGAGCAACAACATTGGTCTCAAAAGGACGTATGTTCACATCCCAGATGAAGTCGTCCTGTGGTCTTGTGGTGTGTTAATAACGACTGTCAGGGAGCATCGTGACGTTGTCATACCGACGCACGGCCGCTAAGACAGAAGGTTGAGGTGGTGTGGTTAATAGAGCATGACTGTGACAATTATTCATGCTGTCATTTGTTTGTTTTTTTACTTAACCAAATGTTCCGTATTAAGGTGGCCAATCAGATAATAACAATAAGATGAACCTTTATTTTACCATTAAAGTGAAATGACTTGGCATGAATAAGGATGAACAAGAGGATCATTCTCTACGTAATTAAACCTTAACCATAACCTTTAATATAATAAAATACCATGTAATGCTAGCTTATCAGTACGGGGGGCTAAATAAGGCTACATTTTGGCTACATTGCGGCTACATTTCGGCTACATTTTGGCTACATTTCGGCTACATTTTGGCTACATTTCGGCTACATTTTGGCTACATTTCGGCTACATTTTGGCTACATTTCGGCATTGGGGAAAGCTGGCATGGCCATTTTCAAAATGGTCCCTTGAACTCTGGATATGTG
>CM070110.1:12374127-12404127 GCA_036178185.1 Liparis tanakae
GTTTTCTATGTTTGCCTATACCTGTAGAATTTGCCGTGGGTGGAGCAAAGGTACTTCTTCGTTCCTGAACTCAGTTGCATTGCGAGTGTGACGTCTTTGTGACGGATAGTTGTGACGGAGAGAGAGAGACAGAGAGCGAGACAGAGAGAGACAGAGAGAGAGAGAGAGAGAGAGACAGAGCGAGAGAGAGAGAGAGAGAGAGCTGTGCCGACCAGAAAACAATCGTGGTCGGCCAACTGACAGGCCGAAGACGGAAGTGAGGAAGCAGGATTCCTGTTTTGAGTAACAACACACAAACACACACAAAACACATGCATACACTCAGATAAAGTCCCCACACACACATACAAACGCACACAGTAGGGAACTTGCGAGTAAGTGTTTGTGTGTGTGTGTGTGTGTGTGTGTGTGTGTGTGTGTGTGTGTGTGTGTGTGTGTGTGCGTAGGAAACTGAGATTGAGTCAGACGTGCTCACACAGAGACATAACGTTTCCACACAGTGGCTGAACTACAGGCGAGGGAGGAGGAGGAGCAGGAGGAGCAGGAGGAGCAGGAGGAGCAGGAGGAGGGAAGAGGCCGGAGCCGTTGGAGGTGTTGCTCAATACATTTCTCTTTAATGCTTATTTAAGTCTACTCAAGCCAAGGTTCAACATCTGTCACACTGCCGAGTTTACAGTCATTTCAAAGGTTTGTGATACGCCCTTTTTCAACGAGCGGAACGGCAATACTCAGAGCTCTGTTAGGTCGGAGTGTAACTACAATATAATAACATTTGAATGGAGGCATGCTGAAGTCTTTGTTACCAGCGTGTGTAAAATATTAATACGGTACCTGCTGGAGCCCTGGAGGGATGCTTTAGCAGTGGTTCAATACAAAAACATTTATCCAGTAATGCAAGATGTTTCTTGGGTATGTATTTCGTGTGTATCGTTGGTTCCGTGTAACATAATACGGGTAACTGTGCGGCCCCACTCACATGTTTGGAGAGAAAAGCCTTTTGCTCATCTTATATTCCATTTGACTGTGCAGGTGTGAGAAGCAGGAACATCTTCAAACCATGAGAGCATCTCGTCATCGCATTGTACTTTATCTTGACTTGACGGGTCACACAACAATGCGTGGAGGATTCATTCAGCGAGCGGTGTCAGCCGTAGAGGTGATAAAGGTCTTTTTGAAGGGGGGCAGGATTGTTCAATGATTTATGATGGTTGTATTGGTTGAAGTTTCTATAACCACCTTCTGACACGGAATAAGGTCACTGATAAAAACACGCAGTTCACCGGGAGGTCAAAATAGTGCGATTTTTATATTAAGAAAACACACTTTGGTCATTTTGGAGGCGTGTAAACTAATTAAATGAGATCAGCTGAAGAACTATCTCACAATTTATTATACAATAATAAATCAATGGGAAAGACAATGTTGTGAGCGTAAACAAAGCAGAGTTAAAGGATAATTGGGGTTCATTATCACTATTTTCGTATTCGTGACCATTGTCTCTATTGATCCTGATGACAGTGAAACACGGCCTCGTCCCCGCAGTAACATCATCTACATCGCTTTATGTGTTGGTAAAACAGACAAATCAGCGCACCTGGAATGTCCGTGATAAATCTCAGAGGAAAACAACATTTCCTTTACTACTTAATTATTTGAAAAACATAAAAATAAGGCCCATGTTGTAATTCACTGAAAATGATCCTTTAATGATGGCTCCATGGATAGTTTACATACACACATACACCCACACGCACACACAGACTTGAAGACGCGCACATGCAGCCTTTTCACAGGGCGTAAACAAAAGCAAACTCTTCCCACAATAAGCAGCTCAGACCCTGCCCTGCTGGCTACACAATGGACAGAAGAGACCTGAGACACGGAGCGCAGAGATTCCCATGAAAACACACCGCTGGTGCTCCAGACGGCCAACAAAGACACACAAAGGGACGAGGCAAAGTGTATCGCTTCACCTGCAGCAAGTGGGCCCGACCAGGCCCTCACACACACCGCGAGGTAAAGGAAAACTTGGATCCTATTACTGCTTCATCTGCTGGTGGACTGAATCTATCATGTCAGATTCATTTCAGTTTAATTCAGTTTATTTGTATAGCCCAATTTCACAAATTACAAATTTGTCTCAGAGTGCTTTACAATCTGTACATATAGACATCCCTGCCCCAAAACCTCACATCGGACCAGGAAAAACTCCCAAATAACCCTTCAGGGGGAAAAAAAGGGAAGAAACCATCAGGAGAGCAACAGAGGAGGATCCCTCTCCAGGATGGAGAGAAGAATAGATGTCATGTGACCAGAGGGACAGATTTAGAGTTAAAATACATTCAATGAATGATTGTAAATCAAGTGACGTGTGTGTGTGGGGAGGGGGGGGGGGTGTTGGTTCGTGGCCCTGTTGGGTCTTCGTTGTTAGTCTCTCACTCTCTCTCACTCTCTCTCTCTCTCTCTCTCTCTCTCTCTCTCTCTCTCTCTCTAATGTTACACAAATAAGATCGCAGCAACGTTTCTGACCTTGTACTTTTCCACAAAAGCAGCATTCCTTACACGTGTGTGTGTGTGTGTGTGTGTGTGTGTGTGTGTGTGTGTGGTAGGGAGGGAGGGGGGGTGAAGGAGAGAGAGAAAGATAGAGAGATGTGGGTCTAATATATTCTAATTGGATCTTGATGAGAGAGAGATCAAACACAACTTCTATCTTACACACACACACACACACACACACACACACACACACACACACACAACCACAATAGATACACAACATGGCCAAAATTATGTACGGCCAGCTACTTTACTTTAGCTACTTTAGCTACTTTAACTACTTTAACTAAGTCCCCTGCTTAGTGTTAGTCTCTTTCTATCTAATGTTACACAAATATGATCGCAGCCATGTTCCTTGTCAAGTTAATAGGCCCAACTTTACAGCAGAAATAAACTTTTTTATATAAATCACCTGCAGTAATTATATTAAGGCTCAAAGTTTGTCATAATTATGGATGAGGACGCTTTGAGTGACAGGTGGGGGCCGTTTCAGTGAGTAAATGATTATATATTTTATATTATCTGTAAGCACTGCGACCAACCAGCAACCGGGAGCCACCTGCCCAAAGGGCTAGCGGTAGCCTGGCTATCAACACCGTAGCACAGGGCCGAGCTTTGTACCGGCTGGCTTCAGCTTGAAATGTAAACCAGCATCATTTACTATTTGTAGACATGTTTATTTCCATGTCTAAAAAAGGTCTCAGTCAGAGGTCCTATCTTTCAAATCTTATTTTAAATGAGCAGTGTGTTGAATTAATGGCATCTAGTGGTGAAGTTAACTGCTTCTGCCAACCCCTCCCTTTTTTGTGTTGCAGAACTACGTGGCCTTCAGGTAATGTAAAAAAGGCAAAAGGCTCTCCTTAGAGCCAGTGTTTGGTTTGTCCATTCTGGGCTACCATAGAAACATGGTGGAGCAACATGGCGGACAGCGGGAAGAGGACATTGCGTGCTTACAACACACAGAGACACATTCTCTGCTCAGGTAGAAATGACGCCTCTATATATTTACATTGCTGATAATTGTCTGCTGGTGTATTAATACTCTGAATCACATATGTGGAACGTTAAACATATAAATGAAAACAGAGAAACAACAACATTAGTATTTGACATCTGTCTCTTGATGAATGTACATCAGGATCACTGCACCGAATCAACTCAGACTGGAATAACTTTGACCCAGAAACGTCAAACTAATTAGATCCAACTTCCATTCTGCACTTCCAGCACAATTTATAAGTTTCGGTCGGGCTCTCTGAGGAGTCGATGGTGGAGTGATGTATTCTGTTGGATGGCGAGTTTGAAGAGATTCGTGGTGTTTCCATATTTAGTGCCGACTCGTTCATCGCACAGCTTACAGATCACTATTTGTTTGGTTTGAAATGAAAGACTCCTCAAGGGGTGCATTTGAATTCCTTTTGCTAATGAGAGCGGACTTCTTCTCTGCTGCCGGTTTAACAAGCGCTGTGCCGAATAGTTCAAAGCTTCATTCATAATGCTGCCTTTCGAATTATCATCATTGAAAACATACAGAAACAGTCCACCTGCCTCCATCTCCTTTTCCCCTCTCAAAAACAAAATGTTCACTTTCACTTTATTTTCACATCTGTTTTTGTGGCCCCCCCAACGTCTTAATAATCTCGCCATATTGCGAAAGCCTAATAGCGTCCTAATGGTTCATTGATTTTATAACGTTATAGCAAGTTATAAGATATTGCTCTAAATCAGCAGGTACTGTGTTTCCAAATTTGTGGCAATAGTTTGACCTGTTTCCCCCAAATTGGAGGGAAAGAACCCTCCTGGATGAACTGGAACCCGGCTTCCTCCTCCCCACTGCTCTTGTGGCCCAGAATGGGAGTAGATCTCTGCTGCTCCTATTAAAATGTTCACCAATCACATAACGGGTGTGACGCCGGATACTAGGCGGCCCTCTTTTTTGTTCTTGTTGCAGTAGCTCAACTCAAGGTCACTCAAGTAGACAACACACATCCAAACACACACTAAAGGAAAGTGTGAGTGTCGAATGCACTCGAAGGGGAATTGGAGTGAGAGGTCGGACGGCGTGAGTCTGTGGAGGCAAATTGATTAAAGAAAGAGAAGAAACTGCAGCGCCGTGCGCCTCCCGTGGAGATTAAGACCTTTATTGAGTCAAATTCCAGGTCGGCTTATGGCCGCACGACCCGCTGTCTCCAACCGGGCCGATTATTGAATACGCTGTTACACACACACACACACACACACACCATACGGAGCAACCGGAGGCCTGTTGTGAGGCGACATTGATGACGCGTGTTGGACGGGATAATCTCCCCAGCTGTACTCTCCCCCGGAGAGGAGCGAGGCTCATTTGCCCCCCCTGACAAAAAAAGCTCACTGAGGTTTTTCCACATACTGATGACCCCCCCGCCCCCTTTGCCTTCTACAGCTTACTAAGCACTAGTACACCACCAGACCCGACTTGTGTGTTTATCCGTGCCGGTTCATGACTCCACGAGGGGGTCAACCTGCTGGCTGTAGTCGGCGGCCGTCTGCAGCAGAGAGACTGACAGGAAGAGGCAGCTTCATGTTTACAGAAGGTGGCTGATGTGGGTCACAGGAGGCAGTAATAAGGCTCAGTCTCCCCCTGTTGGTTTGATGCAGACATCACACAGCTTTTATTCATGATACCCACGAGTCAGGCCTGATAGTAACATATTATTACTTTTAGCAGCTCCTTTACCAAAGATGTAATCTCCCTTTCTATATACATCCATCATATCATTGGAACTATGTTCTTGTCCAGTGCAGCTACTTCGTGGACAAACAGAATGTGTTTTGTTATCAGCTCAGATTTAGGGTTCTCCGGGCTTTTGTCCCAGCTCGATGGAAATAAAAACAACTGCATTCAGATAAAAGAGAAGAGGGAAACAGTGTGGAGCAGGGCTTCTCAATCTTTGGTAATGGAAGGCCCACTTCCTGTAGATAAGGGAAAACACTTTCCCAAATAAATGAGAGGGGGGGAAAGACAACCAAAAAAAAGGCTGTAAATATGTGTTATGCCTCTATAAGCAAAGATATAACATAAAATACATATCACTGGCTGTCATTATGAATCAAAATGTAAGAATGTCATGTCTTTATTTCCCTGGAGCTTTTAATGCCCACAACACTTTTCCATGAGAAATACTCAGAGACATTTTGATGGAACAGGATGCACAACCACATTTGTGAGACTTTTATTTTATCCTCAGCATCAGAAGAGCCACCAGAACGTTGAGGAGCAGCTGTGGTCAGACGTTCACTTTCTAACCAATTCACCAACCCGATCCTTTACATGCTCTCCATGACAGTTCTACGACAGACAGAGATGGGCAGTATTTCTATTACTTGCATTTTAAATGCGTATTTAAATTACTTTTGTGTATTTTGTAATTTGTATTTGATATGGCCGACAAAAATGGAACAAAATATATAACAAAATAGTTTAGGGTGGAGTCATTTTGTATTAATACTTTCTCCACGAATAAAAAATCTGTTCACAAATTCAGTCTTCAGATCTTTAAGTTTAACAGAATGTCTGTCAAGGTAAATATGTAATCTGAGTGTGACAGATTAGTCAATTAGCTTAAAGTATAATAATGTATGTATGGGTCTGGCTACATTTTGTAGCTAGCTGGATAGTCAAGCTAGCGATCGATGCTAACATACTAATGACGCTAGCATGTCGTCTCAGCTAGTGCATAGCCAGTGTTAACGTGAAAGTCAAGTAGCTAGCCATAGGAAGCGGGAGGTTGGGAGCTCGTATGATATGTAGTATGACAGGAGATGTCCATTTGTTAACCTTTTAAAATCCCAGCCTGTTTCCCACACAAAATGGTTAATATATCCATGCTAACTTCCGATTATCGCCTCAGCCATATGGCCTATTTCAATAATTTAAATGGTATAACACACATAAAACACTGGAGTGATTAGTTCAGATGTGTATATAGCAGTAAATGTGTTAATGGTGTATTGGTTGTTGATAAAACACAGTAAAAAAAATTACCTTCCAGAAGTCTAAAAGTTTAGGAAAAACAGAAGGCGGTTAAAACCAGAAACATAAGACAAGTTAGTTGTTCTTAAAGGCAACTAAACTGGCAACTCAGTGGTTGGATCTAAATAACCAAAATGTAAGCATTATTATTGTTATATATGTTATGGGCTGTTAAGTCCCATTAATAAAAATATATATAATCTATCAAGTTGTTGTCTTTTCATAGCTTTTCTTAGTTACACTGACATTATGTGACCGTTCCTCCTTGTTGTCGGGTTCACCAGAGCTGGGTGTACATTATATATCCAACACCTGAACGTTCTGCTATACCAAATTGTGAGAAATCGGAAAATCAAGAAAAAAGTATTTCCTATATTTTTAATACAAAATACATGTTCTGTATTTTGTTATATTTTCTGAAACCAGTATTTTATATTTTCTTTAATTACATATATTTGAGGAGAATGTTGTATTTTGTATCAAAATAAAAAATGTTGCCCGCTTCAGTATGCTTTTTAAAAATGGTCCCAAAAAGAATAAACCGGCAACATAGTTGTAGCGTTGCCTTGGTTTTCCTCTGGTAAGAGTGAACGGCTAACGACCCGGAGCGAGCTCTTTCATGCGCTCCTTGGCATCGTGCTCTGCGTGGGCGGCACGCGACGACCAGGTCGGAACCAGAGCTGCACTTTCAACTTCCACTCCACCCCGAGAGGCTTCCTTGCACTCCGATCTTTCAGGTGAAGGAGTATTGTAGCCACCAGCGGTCCCCACTAGAGGACGGTCTGGGCCTCATCTGCCCATCACTCATGGGGAGACAGTGGGATAAAGTTAGAAAGTCCAACTGGTCGGACGTCCATCGTCTACAGCGAAGAAGAGATCTCAGGGCGACAACACATGACATCCCTGTGTATAGTTGTCCTGACGAGTGCATCATGTCACAGAGATGAGAGGCTCATTATCATATTGTTGCCATGGCACTTCAAACTCAGGACTGGACGAAACCAGGCATGACAAAGAGGCTGAGAGGGGTCGAAGCCATTGGGCGCTCTGTGATGCCCAAACGGCGGGCGGAGGAGCACCAGTCAGAGGTTTGCTAGCCGGTCTTGTATATTTGGATATTATAGAGAATATGATCTGCGTGGCTCCCGTCAGGAGGACTCCCAGCGACAAAGGTAAAAGACCCGCCATGCAATTTTAAACAGCCCATCATCTCCCATGCTGATTACTGCTAAGCCGCTGTCGCCCTTTCTTCCAGCCGTGCTCCTCTAAAGTGGACCTAAGAGTTCATCTCGCCGAGGGGAGGAAACCGCTTTGGCGCTCATTAAATCACTGCTGTTTGATATTCATTCATTCATTACATTCGCACCGGCCTTATTGGACACGCTGCACATTTCTGTCAATTCCAATTTTGTGCTTGAGCATTGATGAGGGCTGTGACAGCTGATTACATACTCTGCCTGTGTTTCTCTCCACCAATCCGCTTTAATTAGAAGCCAGTAGTCCCTGAACTCCTGGATGATAATCCTTTTTCTCATTGTCGAGTCGAGGGACGCCACGGGTCCGAGGTTTGAAGGTGCATCGTGTACTGTGTCTGGGTCCTGGTTCGGGCTTATCGGGTGAAGGGCACTTCTAGATATTTTTTGCTCTAATTTCGCCAATTGACATCGGAGCGTGAGTAACTTCAAGTAAGTAATTTCATAACCATATACTGTGTGTATATATATATATATATATATATATATATAGCTTATTTAGATGTCTAATTACAATAGGAAAGTAACTAAAAGCAGTAGGAACACTCAGGAAATGATTTGCTAATATAAATTAGCCTATAGGTGTATTTTTATTTATATTCCCGGATGTGTGGACAGCATTGAAGGTCATGTTGGTGATCCCGGAACAAGTTAATATCCTCGAGGATGGAGGTCAGGCCAGACCAGGAAGAAGGCGACCCACGTCTAATTTATTGGCGTTAGCGTCCTTTTCACCAACGCTGGTTAAGGCAAAGCGAGAGTTAATAATTCAAACGATGTTCAGTTAGAAAGTTAAAATGTTCAACTTCAGTTTAACACCATTAAATCAACGGAAAACATTACACAATCATTTATATCAGTAATACAAGTGGATTCTTGTTGGCATGTTAGCAAAAAACTGTGAATGGACCGGAACCTGAGACGCTACTTCATATCAGTGTGTGTGTGTGTTTATGTTTTGTATGCGTGTGTGTACGTGTGTTTATGTATGTGTCTGTGTGTTTGTATGTATGTGTGTGTGTGCGTCCATGTGTGTTTGAATGTATGTGTAGGTATGTGTCGGTGTGGGTTGGTGTATGTGCGTCTGTGTGTGTGTAGGGGCTTGTTTGTCTGTCTGTGTTTATCTGTGCTTGTGTTTATGTGTGTGTGTTTTTTTTATGCTTATGTGTGTGTGTGTGTGTGTGTTTGTGTGTATGTGTTTGTTTGTGTGTATGTGTGTGTGTGTGTATTTGTAAGTGTATGTATATGTGTGTCTGTGTGTTTGTATGTATGTGTAAGTGTGTGTGTGTGTGTGTGTGTATTTGTAAGTATGTGTAAGTGTATGTGTGTGTGTGTATTTGTAAGTATGTGTAAGTGTATGTGTGTGTGTGTGCGTGAATTTGTAAGGATGTGTATGTGTGTGTGTGTATGTGTGTGTATTTGTAAGTATTTGTAAGTGTGTGTGTGTGTGTATATTTGTAAGCATGTGTAGTTGTGTGTGTGTGTGTGTGTGTGTATTGAATGCCGATGAGTGAGGCAGGTCAATGTGAGGTGGACCTTTGTCCAGGGTCGGACGGCGGGGCATTATTTATTCATGCCGTCGGCCTAATTGCACCAGGAGGAGCCCAATTACCCGCGGCGTGCTCCGCAGCCCCTCAGTCTCACATTCATAGAAAACGGGAAGTCGGATCCCATGTCGGCCGCGAGTAACGCTACGCGTCTTATTTACATTTACTCAGCTCGGATTCAACTCTGTAAGCAAACAAAAGATTTTGTGTCTGTTTCGATGCAGAAAGATGGAAATGTTGAGAGACAGTTTCACAGGAGTGTCTGACAAGTGTTTGGTGTTTCCTCATATGCTGCTGTGCTTGTGTGTGTGTGTGTGTGTATGTTTGTGTTTGTGTGTGTGTGTGTGTGTGTGTGTGTGTGTGTGTGTGTGTGTGTGTGTGTGCATGCATGCGTGCGCATTTGTAAGTGTGTACGCGTGTGTGTGTGTGCGTGTGTGTGTGTGTGTGTGTTGCGTGTGTGCTACATGCGCATTTGTGTAACATGAGCTCTCTCTGCCTCTCTCACAGTGGGCTCCACTGAGGAGGTGAACACGAGATCTGAGATCTTCATCCAACATCAAGGCCACAAGGAGTCCCTCCAATTTCTACTTCCTCTTCCTCGTCTCCATTCGTCATTACAGATGCCAGGTAAGATACAAATATTCAGAACTACGTTGTGTAATGAAAGCTTTCTCGCAACATTCAGAGACTCATCAAGTATGAGACGTGAGCTGGTGCACGGATCAACAGCACACAAAGGGGCTGGGGCTTTTATTGTGAAAGGGAAGACAGGGCTCTTGAATACACCTGTGTGGCCTCAGGTTGCAGTCACGTAATGCTGAGCTGAAGGCGCCAGCTGAAGCAGAACAAAATGAAACAAAGCGGCCGCCTCAGTTTTGAAACTGTATCCTAAACATGGAAACCTTTCACTGCTTCGAAAGGCCAACACACAGTATCACCTGTCGGTCTGATTTCCCATCTCTTCCCCCCTCTCTGCAGCCTCCCCCCCGTCAGATCGGGCCTACCTGCAGGCGGCAGGCATCTTCCACCGGCTGCGCACGGAGAAGCCGGCGGAGCAGCAGCTCCTGCATTACGGGAGGGGGGCGGACACGACGCTACCACAGAGCGGAGCCGGAGCCGCCCAGAGACGGGCCTACCAACTCGCCTTCAACACACTCAAATGTACAAATCACAGAAGCCACCAGCTTTGAGACGTACCCAGCAGCCCACACCGGCCCCCGGAGAGGCTGTTGACTAAACAGTTCATCTATTCTCCCGCCTTTCCCTGCGAAACCTTACCACCTCCCGCATGGAGGCCTTATCTCCATAATGAATGGCGGTGGAGCTGCAGCATATGTAAAAAAAACAATACTCACTTTTGAATCTCGGCTTCAACTGCGGACTGTAGATTAAATAGTTTATAGTCGCACTTTTCGATGCTCTGTGGGGCTGCAAATTACTTGAGCTGGAGGTGCAGCAGATGTCTGTATGGGAGTTGATAAGAGGGCGCACGCCATGGAAACACACACAAATATACATGAATGCACGACAGCAGGCACACAGTATTTTACTTCATGTGTATCTGGTATATGCATTTAGTAATTTGATTCGGCCAAGTTCAGAGAAATTGCACAATGAATTTGCAGAAAGCAGTTTAGAAGACACTAAAGGTACACAGGCATATTTGTATCTGATCAATGGGTCCAATACACACAATGAGTAGGGGTTCACATGGAGGCATCACCTAACTCTGCAGTTACCCTCAGCTTTACAGAGCATTTCAACATCCTTAAAAAACAGACAATTCTGTACCCATGACTTTACCCCCCAAAGAACAATAGAACCATGTGACGGGATTGTAGCCGTCACCAGTATGTCCCCCCCCAAGCACCAAGGAAATGGGCAACCAGAGGGATATTTGGTAATAACTTTTATTACAACGCTCGGACCACAGACTGTGTCTCTGCTCCCTCTCTCGCCTTCAGTCCGTCCAGCTCCTTTAAAGAGAACGCCTCGCAGAAACACAAACACAGATTGTTATCAGCTGGCCCGATTACCCATCAGTCCAGCTGATGACAATCAGACACCGTTCCCCCGCTCCACCCACTCTGCAGCCAAGCCTAAACACCCCCCGCTGCCACAAACCAATAAACACACTGCATACTACTAGCCCAGCAGCTAAAGAGACAGCTGTGTTTCTCAGGAGATGAAAAAGACCAAATCAGAGTAAAGAGAACAGTAAATATTTGACCAGGAACCCCACTTTAAATTAAAGATAATGTTGCCGCTGGATGTGCAAATAAGCAGCTGCTCGCCAACATATTGGACAAAACATTTTAATGAGTTGGTGATATCAGTAATGTCAGTCAAATAATGATATTCAAGCAACATTTGTAGTCACTTGTCTTTACAGAAACAATGTCCTTGCTACTCTGATCGACATTCTTCAGAAATAGTCCCCATGAAAACCGTTGGGCCCAATCCCAATCTCTTAAATGCATCTTACTGTAATGATGATCTGATATGTTTTATTTGGCCATTAACCACATTGTTTTCCTCCTAGACCAAGATTTACTGGAGGAAATGATTGCTGACAGCTGCTTCCACACTTCCCAGCACATTGTGAGTCCCTCTCCTCCTAACCCGCCAGGTGTTTCCTCCGATGCCATCATTGGAAGAACTTTTGGAAAAGGCCAGGCACTTTGAAAATAAAACAAATACGTGGCAGGTGATATGTCAATCAAAAGTGTCCGCCAATCAAACTCTCACAACCAGGAGGAGAGCAAAATCATCTTGTTACGTTGTGAAGAGCCTTCAGTGTCGTTCTGCACTCTTTTTTTGGAAAGAAGAAATACTCTGACGGGATCTCCCCAAAACCTCTTCAGGAGCAGAAACGGTCTCCTCGAACTGAAACCAAAAAGCACTTTAGCAATTGTTAAAGTGTGTGTGAGCTATCTGTCTTGTAATAAAGCGGTCCTGTAGGTGTGTGAGGTAAAATGAGTGAGGGCGACGAGGACGCAGTTAAAGGCCATTTGTATTCAGATCTGTACGCAGTCGGGTTGTAGACGGCAAATGATGCACACAGGAGAGAAGGCAGACGCACTCCCCAACTGGGAGACGGTAAATGACACTATAAAACACTGTGCGACGGCACACACATGGATAAAGAGTGTGTGTGTGTGTGTGTGTGTGTGTGTGTGTTGAGGATGGTTTTATTGAGGGATGGGTGAGAACATACAGAACAGGCTGCTAGATGATTAGACTGGAAGTGTGACTATAAAACCAGTCACATAGCTCTTTGTGATTCAATACACCTCTTAGCTGCAATATAGCCTACTGTACATACAACCCCCCAACACACACACACACACACACACATGCTTGGAAAAAAGGAGTTGAGAGTGAGGACAGTGTGTAAGTGGCCATAAAAGGAAGAAGAGGAAGTGTGAGAAAATATATAGCGGCAGATTAGTGAGGAGAACAAAACCAGAGAAGGAAAAAAAAGAGTTAATAATGGACTCATATTCACCAAGTGACCAGAAATGCTATTTCATCTACATTTTGCGCTGTAACTGCTGGATTTGTAAATTAGACGCTCGCCATGTCCACACTGGATGTCGCTTTTCAATCGTTGTTGTTTCTTTTTGCACTTATACCTCTTCCTCACTGGACGCCATTGAAACGAGTTAATGTGCGAACACCAATGAGAATGTGCTAACGGGTCAAAAGACCACAGACTGCATATAAGAAATGGGCGTTGTCATGGTGATGTCACCCATCGGTTTGGAGACTCATGTTTTGAAGCAGCCATGGATTTAGTGATTTAGCCATCGCAATGTTGTTTTACCACAGGTCGCCATATTTGGATTGCAGCGGTGCGACAGTGTGAATCATACCCTGCTTTATGGTGGAATGGAACATCCTTTACTTAATGAACATGATGCTGTATTGAAGAAGACTTGAAACTTGAGATTAAGACCATAAACTTAGGTTTACAATGTAAATGTTCTCAAAGACGTCTTTTCAATCAGACTTCTTTTTCCACCCAGGAGTCGCCTCCTGCTGGTCAGTCGGGACAATACACGTTTGAAGACACTCACGCATTGTCTTCACTCAGCCATCTGGTTGAATCGAGGCCCCAGGTTTAAGAGATGATAACAGTCAAAATGATTAATGCATTATTAAGATGAAAGGGGTGGTGGTATTGCTGACAGCAGTCGTTTTGGTTGTACGGTGTAATTGATAACGTTACGACTCCAACGCATCGAGGTGAGCTCGGGGTGAGACTCACGGTCGTGACTCACTGGGACTGCTGATGCAACAGAGATGTTTGTTTCACCTGTGCTACTGTATCGTTATAGTCTTTATGATGATGATGATGATGATGATGATGATGATGATGATGATGATGATGATGAAGATAGCACTCGTGTTTTGCAGTATGACGACTTGTTGCCGTTGGCGATGGTCATGCTGTTTGACTTCCAGGATCGAGGCTTTTTGATGCATGACCGTTCAGCAAAGAAAGGGGAGGAGCCTCTGCAGGAAGTCAGAGACCTGGAGCGCAGTCTGCAGAGGTGTGGGTTTGCGTGTGTGCGTGTTTGTATATGTGTGTGTTTGTGTGTGTTTGTGTGGTAGGAGTTGGAACATGTTAGCATCTCGCATTCAAGATTTGTTTTTTTTACTGTAGTTTAGAGTAGAAGACCTGAACATGTGTTTGTGTTTGTTTGTGTGTGTGTGTGTGTGTGTGTGTGTGTGTGTGTGTGTGTGTCTATCTATTACAGGTGTAAAACCAAGCTGGCAGCATCTCTTGCTCGCTGCAGAGTGAAACAGGACCTGCAGAGCGTCTCCTCTGTTCTCTCTGATCCTGTGAGGACCAAACAGCGCAGAGCAAAACACCTGCCCCTGTACGCGTGGGTCAATACTCTGAAGACCAGGTACGCCATCCCTCACTCACACACACTCCGAAAGAGACGGCATGCAGTCGGTTGTTTATTCACACTTGTTCAAAGCCATGCTGCTTATATTTTCAAACAGACTCTAGTCTATTTTGGACAAAACCATAGACTATGGATAAGAAATTAACGTAGTCATGGTGACATCACACATTGGTTTGTGGACTGATGTTTTTTAACCTTGAGTTTGGCGATTGTGCCATTGCCATCTTGGATTACGGCCTTCGCGCAATGTTTATTTTTGTGAATTTTGAATGTGGAGGAGTTGACGTAGAGACACTATATAGGTCTCTGGTAGCGGCAGCGACCTGTCAATCATAATCATCCCGCCCTAAAGCAAAGTCTGTTCAACTCTTAATGGACCATCATTTAAAAGAAAATCATGCAAGAAGACTGGAAACTAGAGATTGAGATCATAAACTCATGTTTACAATTTTTTACTGAGGGAATGAATCGAGTAGAGTCCTTTTCTCGTCGAGTCGAGAGTCGTCCCCTACTGGTCAGTAGGGAGAATGCAGATCGCCGTTTGGTCTAAGCCAACAGGGGTTGTTAAATCTATGGCAGCGGGTGACTTCAATGTTAAACTTAAAGACAGAGGTCATTTATTAAGTGACACAGTATGTTTGTAGTGACATGATGCGTTTGGGGGGATTGCCAGATGAGGTTAAAGGTGATTAAAGTTCACAGGTTCTCAAACAGAAGGTTCAGCAGTGGTATCACCGTTCACAACCGAGTCAGATGATCTGCCAAGTGGAGAACCTGAGACCTTAGCGCCTCAAATGCAGCGTTTAATCGCACAAGGATATGTCTCCTCTCCTCCGCAGTGTCGAGGAAGTGTGCAAAGCACTGCAAGGCGCCGGCCTGCGGGAAGTTGAGCTCTTGACGGACCTCAGCGAGGCGGCGTTCTGCAGAGACGCTCTCTGTCCCGACACGCTGGTGTTCCCACAGCAGCTCCACGCTCTGCTGCAGCACCGCAGCCTCACAGGCACAGATGCACTCAACACACAGGTACTAGAGCAACGTGTGTGTGTGTGTGTGTGTGTGTGTGTGTGTGTGTGTGTATGTGTGTGTGTGTGTGCACACGAACAAGAGGCTTTTGGAGAAGTGAAAAAATTAAATGAAACAATCGCATCTTTGCTGGTCAACCATTTGGTCTCAATGTTCTGGTTTCAGTACCAACGGAGCACAGAGGACATGTGTTTCTGTACATCCACTTAATTTATTACAAGCAGAATTATGGTCTTTTATGAATATTAAAATGGTACCAAAAACATGCTCCTTGAAAGAGGAGGGAATGTACCAAACACCTCCAGTGGTTACCATGACGAGCCAACAGCTTTACTTCACTGCTGAGAGACAGATTCAGAGTTTACAGTCCGATTTCCTGTTGTTTTATTTTCCTGTAAGTTTAAAGTTGCTGCTTTGTGTAACCAAAGAAGCCGGTTTGCTTTTAATCTTGATTAGCAACTCCGGAGGGTATGGAGGTAGATTTGTGTCTTTATTACGCAAACAAACAAAAAAGGTTTCGATAGCATATTTCTGCTCTCAAATTAAAAAGCTTTGTTTTCAATTTAAAAAACATTCGCTCACAAAAAAAACCCTGCACTCTCGAAAAGAAAATTTACGAATAGAGTTTGCGGGGTAGTGGGCGGGGCTTACGCTGCTGAAGCCATGAGTTTCTATTAGTGGGTTTGAGTTGCTCTGTGCTAATGGGAGGTTACGGTGAGGAGAACATGGAGATAAGCTGGCATCATATTGCATATTACATGCATTCACATAATTGATAAACCGGATGCACTCCATGTTGTAAAAGAGTGCGGCTACATTTAAACATTTTGTCAAGCATTTTTATAATGTTCGTGAAACTCCTCTTTTCAGCAGCGTAAGCCCCGTCCACTATGTGCAAACTCAACTCAGATTTTCGTTTCTAGATCGCAGTTTTTTTTTCTAGAACGCATTTTTATTTAGGGAGAGTGCAGGGTTTTTAATTTGAGAGCAGAAATTTGTTCTCAAAATGTTTTGGGGGTTTGCGTAATAAAGACACAAATCTACCTTCATAGAAGGGAACAGTAAAAGTAAAAGCAGACCGGCCTCCACACCTGCCTGTCTCTTATTATGTTCCCGCAGGACAGGAGCCTGTGCTTGGCGGTGAGCGCGTTGCGCCCCCTGCTGTTCGACAAAGGCGACGTCCTGGTGGCGGGGTTCTTCTCGGCCACGACCGTGGCCCACGTGTGCGTGGCGGCGGCGGCCCGCTCCGGCCGAGTTCTGGTGTGCGGCGCCGATCACGCGGCCGCGCAGCTGGAGGAGATGCAGGAGCTGCTCGTACGGATGGACATCAAGAGTGAGCGATGAAAGCACTTCAGGGACAATACAAATTCTTAAAAAAGTGTACGCGAAGGACAATTTGACGAGCATTTTTTAAATATTTTCCATTTCAATTTCCCTTCCTGATTCTCCCGATGTAGACGTGCGAGTCCTGTCGGAAGCCTTCTGCGGCCTGGCCGAGTGGGACGCCGCCGTGCAGCGCCTAAAGGTCATCATCGTGCTGCCCCGGTGCTCGTCCTCCGCTCTCAATGACCCCGTGCCCGCCATGCACAGCGAACACGGAGGTACGCGTGGATCAAACGAAGAACCGTTGAGGGACGGCGGCGTTCCCGTTTGGTAGGAATGCTGAATAGATTTCCCTCCTGTTGTCAGACTGGGACCTTCTGCCAGACCTGTGCCACAGCTCTGTGTCCCAGAGCAAGATCCACAAAATGGCCAACCAGCAGGCACGGCTACTGGCACACGCCATCTCCTGTGAGTACATCCGTGCAGCGGTGGCCGCACACAGACCTCTCCTACGACGACTGTGCTGTCTGTTCTGTCAGTCTCCAAGGTCCAGACGGTGGTCTACTGCACGCGCTCAGCGTACGGCGAGGAAAATGAGCAGCTGGTGAAAAGAGTGTTGGAGAAAGCACACACTCACCCCAAACTACTGCCCTTCAGGTTAACACACACACCCTCTCTCTCTCTCTCTCTCTCTCTCTCTCTCTCTCTCTCAGGTATTAGCCTAGTTATGAAAAAATGTAAGAAGAAGAACATCAAAACAATAGGTGTGTTTAAAGGCATTACAGCTGAAGGCTTTCACACAGTTCTTTTCTCCCCGCTACCCGGCCGGCGAGCGGCGGGTGATTAGCAGCTCAAACTGAAGCTTGTCTGCTTTAGCGTAAAACTCCCTCCGAAGCTAACTGCGCTCTCACTGCCTACGAGGTAGCCTAGTGTCAGATCCCTGAATTCATGCTCGTCCATCAAGGCCTTGAAGTCACTGAGATCCAACAGGATGTTGTGAAACCAACCGGCATGTCTTTGATCCAAACCAAACTCAGGGTCCTCTGTGAGGCTGGGAAGAGCGCTAGCATCAGCATGCTAACATGCGCACAATGACAACGGTAAGATCAGAGCTACCAACTCTCACGGTTTCGCCGTGTGACACACGCTTTTGCGTGTGTCACACGCTCTCACGCCACACAACCAATTTCTCACGGCAAAAGAAATTCAGATTTGGGCCGAAGCGCGCTGGCTCCTTTTCAAACTCCGTGACGATAGATGGCGCTAAGGAGCGCATCTGTAAAGCTGTTCGCTGCATACACATCCTATTGACCCCAAAGAGTCTCGGAGTTAGCAGCAGAAGAAGATGTTCAAACAGACACAATGAGCAGGTAGGGCAGGGCTCTCAAGTGTCACATTGAGAGTGACAGTCACGCATTTCGGTCTTAAGTCACGCTCTCCCGCCACACATCGTATGTATCACGCTGACAAAAAAACGTGGCTATTTAATGTTTTAATGAGCCGCAGCGCCAACATGAGCTGGCCGCGCTGACCTCACGGTGGAGAAATCAAACGCTCCCCTGGAGGTCTGCTGTGAGGTGCCACTTATCAGCCAATCAGAAAGAAGAGCTGGGCTACACAATAGCCAATCAGAAAAGATCCTATCGGTTGTATGTGGGTACGATTTCATCCAGCAACCTGTCTTTAGAACCTGAGAGCCCTGTTAATGACATCTTGAAATAAATAATGTGTTGTGATTTTGTGATGTGATGTAAACTCAGCTGTCATAACAAGCAGGAGAGCACCTTGTTAACCTCTCGGTATACTGGATGCTCAAAATATCATAGCGTTGTTTATTAAGCGCTGCCCACATAGCATTTATCTTTTTATTTGCAGGCCTAGGAAAAGGACCCTCTCAATTTTTTTCTAAACAATACTTTGAACAAGTAAGATGTATTCTAAAGAATTTAACATAAAGACAGGACATTTTTGCAATAGAATTAGACATGTTTTTGTAAATGAGAGTAGAGTTATTAAAAACATTTGAATTCTTTAAGGTAGCAAAGATGCCTCGTAAAATACCTTTGCCAGGCCAGAATGCAGCTACAACGCCAAATTAATTCAAATTTCCTGATATTTGAGCCACCAACGTGTCTGGTTGCGTGTGTGTCAACATTTTGGTCACCCCCGACAAAATCTCACTCCAAGGTTTTTTGAAAAGTTGGCAGTTCTGGGTAAGATGCTAATGTCGAGCGGGGCGTAACGTTTACAGTTAGTTTAAAGTGTCATGGTCGGGGTCGTCCTTCAATCAAGGGAACAGCGGTTGATTCCCAGCTCCGCTAGTCGCTAGTCCATACCGATATGTCCTTGGGCAAGAGACTTAACCCCTAGGTGCCCAAAACTCGCCACGCTAACATGCTGATCATAGACTCTGTATAAGAAGAGGACGTAGTCATGGTGACGTCACCCGGTGGTTTTTCGTCTGCTGTTTTGAAGCCTCAAGTTTGTCCATCTGGCTGACGCCATCTTGGGGTTTTGCAAATATGGCCACCAGGAAGTGACCATACTTGCAACGCGGTGAAGTGGTTGTAGCCACTACCTGTCGATCCCAGCAGCCCGAAGCACACACTGTGTTACGGTCTGTTTGACTCTAAAGGATCATCGTTTACTAAAGCATGCTGTATTGCACATATAACTGCAGAACACACTTATAGTGAGAAGTAAGAGTGTAAACATGACAGCATATCTCACATCTCCACTCTGTATGCACAAGCGTGTGTGTTACTGTGAGAGAGCGGGAGGTTACAGGCACCAGGATTGATGACAGGATGAGCTGCGGTTGCCGTGGGGACGATGGTTAATCCCTACTACTTTGTGAGCAGAATGATGCGTCATTGCCTTTTTGTTTTCTGATATTCTTTAAGTCATAAGTAGAGTGGGAGGTCTGACATACAGGGCATGAAGAACACTGTTGGTTTTCTTCTGATTATTAGTTTAACATACTTTAGTTTGTTGGGCGTATTTCTGTATACATATTAGTTATTATCACCTCAGCTGTTTCTGTGATGCCAAAAATGCCCATAAAGAACTTGAAAGACGTATACAACCTGGAGAAAACTCACCATTTAAAAAACAGCAACATCCTCTCACCTATCACAGTATTCTCACCTTGATGCAGTCGAGATGTACACAGTGACATCACTGTGGGTGTGGTTACAGACCGGAAACTGTCACCAGAGAGGGCGGGGCAATGCTGCTTTTCAGGCTATTGTTAACATTAATCTATAAAAAAATGTCACTATATATACCAGTTTATTATCGCGGTAAAAGTTCAAGCCAACAAAATTCATTAAAATACTGCACCCTTTAAAAAAATGATGCTCTGGGTCTAAATCTTCTTTAAGCCCAGAGCCTAAAAGAGCTTCACATTGGTCATTTGTCATGTGAAGGTCACATTGGCACATCATCTCCGTGTTTGGTCCTCTGAGAATTGTTAAGCAGCATTTGCAACAAATGAATGTTGAGGATGCCAGATGTAAAATATGCAGGAACCAGCAGTGACAGCGGCCCATGCCGGTCCTGAGGACCCTCTCACATCTGGAACTGCTGTCCAAACACATTACGAATGCGTCGAGCCAACAAACAATGTCAGCTATTGATTTGTAGCTTTTTGAGAATTGTACATCAATTTTCTATATTCGATTGTCAAAATAATTTATGGTCCCTTTGTATAATTTCCCAAAATCGCTGATCCTTGTGTGCAACGCTTCAATTTCTGTGAGGCAATATGTATCTGAATTAATGTGGCAGTGATGGATACGAGTCGCAAATGTAATATTTCCTCTCTCAGGGTGAACGGCCCCATTTTCTCCAAAGGCTCCGAGTCAGAGGAAACAACGGACTCCAAGTTTTTCCAGCTCGAAGCGTCCCACTTCACCAACGGCTGCTTCATTGCTCGGCTGTCCCGACAGGTGAGGTGTGCGAGTGTGTGTGTGTGTGTGTGTGGGTGTGTGTGTGTGTGTGTGTGGGGGGGGGGGGGGGGAGTGTGAAAAAAGTGTGAAAAAAAGAAGAAGTGAGAGACATGTGGAGGGCAAGGTTATGTTTGGAGGATCTAGAGGAGAACAGAGGTGTGTGTATGTGTATGTGTGTGTGTGTATGTGTATGTGTATGTGTATGTGTATGTGTATGTGTATGTGTATGTGTATGTGTGTGTGTGTGTGTGTGTGTGTGTGTGTGTGTGTGTGTGCGCGCGTGTTTTGACGCAGAGAGTCTACCTCCCAGCAGACGGACAGTAAAAGAGTGCAGTCTCAGCAATACTGCAAGGTCTCGTCACAAAGCAATCACACACACACACACACACACACACACACACACACACACACAAACAGACACACACACATACACACACACACTCACACACACACACAGACACATTGACTATTTATCCCTGAAACACTGCAGCATTATTCCAACATCCCACGAAATGCTTTTTTTTTTAAGTGAAAGATGAAATGCGTCCGGGCCGCTGAAACATTTCAGTGCTTCACGGCGAAGATGAATGAATAATTCTTCCGTATCAGTCTTCCAGCCCTCCGGTCTCGTTGCATCACCTCGTTGCTCTCTCTATCCCCCCTCACACACACCCCCCCCCCCCTTTTTCTTCATCTCGCTCCACTCATAAAACGTACGTACAGGAGGAAATGAGATGCTCCTCCTTTGATCCCCTGCAGCTCGAAAAAAAAGAAATGGTGCAGGGAGAAAACTGTGCCTGTGTGTGTCTTTTTTTTCTCCAATACAAACACACACACACACACACACACACACACACACACACACACACACTCGGGAGGGGGGTCTTGCTGCTCACCTGTCCGGTGGCAGGGCAGTCATTTAAAATCGAATGATCTCCACGTCAAAGTAAATCGACATCGGACACCGGGAGTGCTTCACACCGCTGCTCCTCGCCAGTCAAACTGTGCCAGAGGTCGATGTAAAGGGATGGGGGAGGTAAGGCAACAATCTCTCTTTCAAACATCAAAGGGATCCACAAGAGACATCAGGGTCTCTGGAACACAAGAGGCGCTGACCGACGCTCACATCTCTCCAGTGTGCCGCCGTTCGACTCTACGGTGCGAGGCTTATGAACAACTTGGAGAAAATATGCTGCTGACAAAGCAAGAAAAGTGAAATACAGGCCAAAGTCGGATTAAACATTGAGGCTGAATAAAATATATACGCTGCTCCATCACTTTGGTCCACCATAAAAGAAACAGGGTATTTTGATCAATAAGTCCTCTTGTTTGCCACAGTCAACCATTTTTTTATAGTTTTAGCCACACCTGCCTTTTTTCTTTCTCCCGCTACCCCACCGTGAGGTTAACATTTTAATAATTCCAGAGGACATTCTTGATGTCTACCGAAGGAGTATTTGGTACAGATGTTCATGCTTCCCTCCGGTGGGACTGTAGTCCCGTTGGTTCCCGTGAAGTTCGTCCGGCGCCATCGTCGGGTCAAACCCTTAATGTGTCCAATCCTTTGGTTTACGACCCAGTACAAAACAGACAGAACAAGAGCGATTAAACGTCTCTCTTGTTCTGCCTGTTTTGTGATGCCTAAAAGGGGGATGATTTTCGTGTATCTGGCAACACTGAGATCGGTCGACCAATGACAGTTCATTCAGAGCTTGCGCAAGAAGGTGAAACGTAAGGAAGATACCATTTCCAAAAACGTATAAGGGTGTAATAACTAGTTTGTGAAAACCTAGAGAAACGCAAATATCTGACGAAGCAAAATCCCGGACGTTTTTGGAATCCCTGCCGGACGCATTTTTTAGGTCTCAAAAAGAGGACAAGTCCGGGGAAAACAGGACGTCTGGTCACCCTAACACATGCGAACAATGAAGTTAGCATTTAGCTCACAGATAAGTGGCTTGAGACCGTAACTATTAAAGTATAAACTTACACAACGGTCCGTATGACATGTTACAAAATGCTACTCCTCATTTCTTGTTTGCGTTTTTCAACGAGTTAGCAACACGTTTCAATTTCCGCTTGTTACATGACAACGTAAGAAAAGCAAAAGTTCCTCCCATCCTCGCAGGAAACAACATTAGGCAACAAAACGACTTTGGGTTTTGTAAAGTTGCTGTTTGAGTTACCAAAGTGCCGTTACTAAAGTTATGTGAAGAATAAATCGACATCGACTTCATGTTCCACACAGAGAACTTCTTTATAGTTCCTCGCTCATAATTACGTAGATAACACACATGATTTAGGGGATGTCTTCAAATTACGGCGCATTGTTTCCCATAGGTAGCTACGGATGCTGGATGAGACCAGCCTGAATATAAAGCTGCCTTTCAAATGATGCCCCGCTCTCTACTCTGTCGGTACATGAACCTGCTATCCCTCCTCTCCTCTCCTCTCCTCTCCTCTCCTCTCCTCTCCTCTCCTCTCCTCTCCTCTCCTCTCCTCTGCCGATTAACTTTACGGCTTACAGCGTGGTGTTTTGCTGTATAGATCTCCTTGGTGCTACGTAGCCCCAGAGACCAGTAGTTTTATGTTGTTGCGTCCTCCCATCAAATCTTAAGCTACCCTCGCTTTTTCAGGCGGATCCCACGAAGGTAGAGACGGTCCACGATGTGCTGTCAAGGGCGGCAGCAAAGGGCCTCCTGGGTGGAATGATTCCCGAACAATCAAAACCCGCTAAAAAGGGGAAGAGCAAGAAGAGTCGCGCCGCGTCGGCCGGCAGCAAACCCTCACGCCCCTCGAGCCAAGAGGGGCAGATGGGAAGCGAGGTGGAGGAAGAGCCGGTCGCGGCTTCAGAGCGCGAAGAAAAGACAGGCGAACATGGCGAGGAGGGAGAAGAGGGGAAGGAGGTAGACAAGGAGGGAAAGAGGGGAAAGAAGGCGAGAGGGCTGAAAAGAGGGAAGAGAAAGGCCAAGGGGCAAACCAGCAGAACTACGGAAGCCTCAAAGCAAAACCCGAAAAGCCGGACAAAGAAATCCACGAAGACTAAAGTCAACCAAGCGCATCACAAGAGGCGGCTCCCGAGAAGTAAAACCAGAAGAATACCTCGTCTCACACTGACGCTAATGTCCGCCACGAAACCCTCCAGCCACTTGTCTCCGATCACGGCCCTCGCCCACAAGCTGAGCAACAGTCCGACGGTTAAACCGCAGCAGAAAGACCGTCGGGCCCCGGCCCCCCCCGCTCCACCCGCTCCACCCGCTCCACCCGCCCCCCACGGGGCCTCCAAGCAGGTTCAGAGACGCGGCACGGAGCCCGAAAGAGCAGAGGGAACGAGAAAGGACGTAGTGAGACCAGAGAGCCCGTTCAAGGACAGAGGAAAGGTGTTCAGACCTAGGAAAGAGGATCTGGTGAAGCCTGCAGATTTTGCCCTGCCAGCCATTTCCTCCCCCTCCTCCGGACCCGCGGGCAGTCGGAGTTCTTCCCGTCGCCGTCCTATCCGGGCCTCCCACTCCCAGCTCGCCCAGATATCTGCGCCGCCCTCCTCGGTCTGCCTGCCGTCGCTGTAAAGGAGCTTGTGTTCGCCAGCGTTGTGCTTTATTACATTATCGGCAAGTTCTGACACTCAGTGCAAGGAATCCCAAGTAAATTATTTTAAATATTAAGACGGTTGTATTGTAAGATATATAAAAATATGTGAAAACGAATTGAGCGTTATCATTTCTTCATCTCTGGTACACAGTACAGACAAACACACACATTATTATTTGTTAAATGTTGTTAATTGAATCCCATTTCTATTTTTGGCATTTGGCATTTATTTTAATTAGCAGATGGGTTCCGAAAAATAGGGAAGAGACCTTTGGAGACGTGTTATAGGCATTTGTCTGAAATCAATAATTCCAAACCTGTGGAGCAAGAAAGATCTGAGCGGTAACAAGACGATTGAAATGCTAAAGGAAAGAAATAAAACAATTCTGTTTTTATAGAAAATGTTTCCCACCCCTGAAATAATGCCTTCTGCCATCTTCTCTCTCAAACTGCATCAAATAAAACAATCTGAGAGGGAAAAGGATCCTTGTCCGCATTGCGTTGGCAGGAGGAAACCTTTAGCTGCTCGATGCACAAACACACAGAGGCAGACGGTGTGTTTTATAATGCTGTTTATTCTCACAATAGATTACATTGACAAAGTGTACAAATCGGTGAGCAGCAAACGGAAGCCGACACATCCATCTGTGGGAAAGGTGTGCGTTTGTTGTCGTTTATGTGTGTGAGCCTGTCAGAGACGCTGGGAGTCCACCATTGTTACCCCTGCCAGATCATCATCATCATCATCATCATCATCCTCTTCCTCTCGACTCCCATTAAACTGTTGACCAACGGTGGGCTCCCGGCTCTCAGTACACTGTACAAGGTGAAGATATATTCCTTTATCTGCCTGTTTTCTTTTTCTTCCTGCAAAGTGGAGCTTGTTGTCACATCGTGAGTAAACCGGGGGCCGAGACAACGACACCGGGTCAAGAGACTTTACTTGCCCCAACTAATAAAATCAGTATATACCTTTATAAAATAGAATAAATAAAATAAAAAATATTTCTGTTCAGTACATAGTCGTTCTTTCAACCGTCCAAGCGCATGCAAGGCTTTTCGCGACTTTCCATTTACTCGAGATCAACAGAATGCATAGATAATTGCTCAGTTAAATTCAGCATAAAACTGTGAACATTTCCAATCACCTCTCTTTGTTTCATTAATCGCTCTGGCATTTTTTTCTTCTTATCTACAACAATGTATATCACTATTTTACACTTTGGCCATTTGGTGAGTTCTCAAAAAGAAGGCATTTCATTACAAGAAAGTAACTACAGACAATTAAAAAATGAGAAAATAGCTTATAACAATGATAACATGATTAATGCCAAATGTTACATTAAATTTGTAGTTATGTACACACACAATTTGTCATCTCATTCACATTTCAACATCCTCGTGACAAAAGAAGGTGATGCGGCTGGATTTTCTCACCAGAATCTCAATTCCACTGCTGGTTCGCTGCACCGCGGCTGACTGGTTCAAGAGCTGAGACCCGGAGCTGCAGGACGGTTAGCGCTCGCCGAGCCCCCGTTAGCTGCTACGCTGTGCAGCCTCACTTCATCACATTCCGTTTAAAATAAAAGGTGGAAGCTTTATCAATAAAATATGAATATATACTTTGTATTTCACACAGAAGTAGACGATAGCACCTTGTCATTTTAACAGCCACCAGTCGGTTTTGGTGGCTAAAATATGAAAACTATCGTCGGCAGATTTACTCAACTCACAAGCTAATGAAGCTAACGATAGAGCTAACGGTTGAAAACACACACTTGAGGGCTGCATGCACAACGTCGTGCCAAGAGACATTTTGTTCTTGTGTCACAGCATGGAGATAGTTAGTCAGAGTATTAGTGAGTTTGGTGTTGTTTCATTTGAACATTAGCAAAGATAACAACCGTAACTCTGATAAAGGATATGCTGCTCTTTCTGACGTAGCCTGTAAACCCCATAACATTAGTTAGCTAGCTACAGTGAGCTACGTAGCCTGATATGCTAACAACAACCGCAGCTTACATTAGAGCAGACAACTCTTTTGAACATGTAATTTCTATTTTATCAACATATGTATAAAAGCCCCTTGTTACACGCTGCTCCACCATGTGTACCAGAGAGGTATTAATATTCTGCCTTATCCAAGAGAACTGCCCGGGGTTTTTAAATATGTTCGTGATTTTAGATGCAATAAACTTCATAGACTTCATTAGTTATTACCATACACCCAAGCTTGACAGACATGCGATAATGAGGAGCTAGCAGTGTTGAATTGAGATTTGTGAGAAGAAAAACTAACGGACCAAAAAGTGATCGAGTGGCTCTGATGAACAGGGGTACAGTAAGAAAGAGGAAATGAATAAACCGACGGCTGACGGCTGAGAAGGTGGATTCAAGTGGACAGAACTATGGACATGGGTGTCGGCCCGGGAGAGTCCTGTTGGTTTGAGTCAACGCGTCTCTCTGTCGGGCCGTCCTCTCCAAAAACAAACCGCCGAATGCGGAGGTGAAGCCCGTCTGTCCTCCTTCGCACCTCCTCAGGTACAAAAACACATTCCTCCATTCGTCTTCCACGAATGATTCCTCTGGCCTTTCTCCAGTGGACATGAAGTCTCTGAGGACTGAGGGGGCATTTAAAGGAACAATCGCTCCATCCCTGTGTCTCCCTCAGCATTATGGCTGTGGTCGGTCATTTCCCCAAAGGGTTTAACGAAAGAACAAAAAACAACAAGTGAACAGGAAGTGCATGTAGGATGTTTCTGGTGACAAGGTCACCGTCCGTTTCGACTCTCCACGCTGACTCTTGCACAGCTGACGAGAAACAGAGAAAATACGAAAGAAAACAAAAACAACAACAACGTGGTTTCGGATTTCTCACCCTCCAGTAAGCAGCAGAGCAGCAGTGTATTGATATTGTGTAGAATGGTTCACGTTGATATAAAATGTTCATGCAGGATCAGGTTAGTGCGTGTAGACTGATGGATCAATCTCTGTAGTCGGAAGCAGTTTCCTTCTTTCACTCTTTCTGGCCGACTGAAAATCGGACGTGATGGTTTCATGATTCTGTCCTTCTACTTCAGGTTATAGTCCACAGGAAACAATGAGAGGGGGGGGCACTACAGACTAACAGGACAACCAGTTGAATGGCATGTGGCGGGGCCCAGGTGTGCAAGATCATGCTGGCAGCACAGACACAAATACAATAAGAGCACGGAGAGATCAGCAGCCTGGGCAGCAACGAGCTCATCACACACGCCGTGCCTCCTACTTCCTCTCAAGTCTCTGCTTCCTTCTCCTCCCTCCTTCTCTGCGCTGAGGGGGCCGGGGGGTGAGAGTCACGTCTATATACACGATCGCCACATCGGGTGTTTCTCTGTAGGTTCTTTCCTTCTTGATGTGGGATTAAAGTCTTTATTTGTCTTGTATTCTGCGGAAACAGATTTGAATTCCGCCGATAGACTCTCTGGGAGGCGAGATTCAAATTTTTGTTCAGAGTATGCGATGGACTTTGCGAACAGGTGCTTCCCCCAAAACCCCCTGGTGGCATGTTGTGTTTACATAGTTACTGTGATGGTGAAGGACGTTGGTGGCGATGCGACTAGTTACCATGACGACTGGGGGGTCGTGGCAGGAGGTCGGGGGCTTAAATACGGGTTACTGCGGCAACTCTGTGACGGGTCTCTTTTGTTTGAGGGTGTCGATGAGGGACAGGACGCCTCTCTTCACGCTGGTCGATACCCGCCGGGATACCGAGTCACCGGGGGGCGACGAGCTACAGGCCTTCTGGGAGGGGGGTCGTGCCACCAAACACTTCTGATACCGCAGCTGAGAGAGAGGGAGAGAGAGAGCGAGAGAGAGAGAGAGAGAGAGAGAGAGAGATTGTAAATAATAGAGTTAAAGCTGCTGAGTGTCTGTGGGAGAGACTGGTGCAGGCTGCTAGTTGTGATCAATAGTAATGACTGGTGATTCTTGTCACTGTGAATCAGTTTTAGTGTGTGTGAGGTTGTGTGTGTGTGGTTGTGTGTGTGTGTGCATATATATCCATAGATGTGATGTGTGATCAATAGCCCAGCCAGCAGTCGACTAATCTTGTGACTCACAGCAGAGAGGGCAGAGAGAAAAGAGTTATCTCCACTAATAGGCCGCATTACAGCAGAAACATCGCATTGTGGGTTGGGATTATGGATATTATCATATTGTAAAAGGTTTGGTGAGTTTATTACATTGAAACAATGTCCATGTTTCCTCCTTCAAACCTTGCCTGTAAAGCAGCAAACGATGTGCAGCACAATTCAAATATATACTAGAACACTTGCAAGGACGTCTTCTTCCAGACGACCGATGCTGAGCTCCTTAATGCCGTACAGCGACAGCGTGTAGACACACCCCTAACCCCATCACAATGCAGTAGAGCGCATGGATGTGGCAGCAACACGACCATTTGTCAAGATGGAAAAACCCGACACGAGCAAGAGACGCTCGAAATGTTTTCCAGAAATACAACCACGGACATCTGAAATGTAATGTTTATTTTTGTTCAGAAATGTATATTTTTTTCCAAACATTGTTTTTTGATTATAAAAATGTCATATTATTGGTTTGTCGTTTAGAATTTGCACATTTGTGTTGATTTTGACGTAAACAATGTGACTAAGATAAATACAGAATAATATTAATGCATGTGCTGAGTGTGTATGTGTGTATGTGTTGTCAAGGAGGTTTGATAAGATGTGTGTGCATCAATTTTCATCAATGTCCGTTGCAACGTTAGCAGGTTGTTTTCAACCCAAATTTAAGTTTCATCCTCCACAATCCTTTTGATTTTCAGCCCCAGGATGAAGCTGCATAAAAAAGAGGTGTCTTCACTGAAATAACGTAATGCTCGCGGTTACACACATTTCCCCCCGCCTAACCGCGCCGTCAGCCCGGTGTCGCTGCTCCATGACTCACCATACACGCCGCCTGCACGGCCTCCGACACGTTGCCGGCGTTGGGCTCGCACCAGAAGACGTGACAGTCGAAGCGATGGCAGCCGGCGTCCATGACGAAGGCGAACGTGTGCACGTTCCGCCCGATGCCCATGAAGGACAAGAACCGAACGCGACACTCCACCAGTACTTCCTCCTCGTCCTGGTCAGAAACATAGCGGGTGAGTCATAGACATGGAGATTGTGATTTCACTGGAAGGACATCATAAAAACACATTATTGAGGGAATTTACAACCTTTGTTCTGCGCTCGCTGGCATATAGTTCCACATGTTCATACGGGGGAGGCAACCCGTAAAGAACTGGAGCCTTGACATAAACAGGTCCGCCGGAGCAGATGGGCTTTATGTGCCTTGATGTTACAGCTAATCATTTACATTTTAAAATGGCATTTGGTTTCATCGGCAAGGTCCATCGTTGTTTGGACTTTTGCTCTGGGTGGCCGCTTGCTACCTTTCATGGAGGACAATGTCTGTAAGCCTGACAATGAGAAGCCAGAGTGCCGTGTTCTCCGCATTAGAGTCAGCGGTGACGTGAGAGTGGCGGATACAAACGGTGGCGACTGCTGAAGGAATTATGTCCCGCAAGAATGTACAGAAACTTTAAGAAAATGCTGGTTGTTTTTCCCATCATGCCCAAACCAGCATTCTCTCTACTGACCACCAGGGGGCGACTCCTCTGGTTGTATAGAAGTCTATAGAAAATAACTCTACTTCTCTCTTGATTTATTCCCTCAGTAAACATTGTAAACATGAGTTTATGGTCTCAATATCTAGTGTCAAGTCTTTTTCAATACAGCATGATGATCATTTAGTATAGTATGATCCATTCAGAGTCAA
>CM070110.1:12406627-12414127 GCA_036178185.1 Liparis tanakae
CTGGAGCGGACACACACACACACACACACACACACACACACACACACACACACACACACAAAGCAGGCCACACAGGCAGGACACACACACACACACACACACACTCGGTCTGCAACAAACGACTATTTTAATAATCGATTAATCTGTTGACAATCTTTTCGATTAATCGGATAAAAAAAATAAAAAGGGTTATTTCTAGTCCTGGACAAGTTCTTTAAAAAAGAAAATCCCGAAAGTTTTGAAAAAAGTAATGCAAATGTGTTATATTCATAAGTTCACTTACGCGGTGTATATACTGTATGCTTTGGAATTCTCATTGTTAGTTTACATCTTCTCACACCTAATTTTCACAAGATGTTTGGTCATGAACATTTGGTTTAAAGTCATGGAAAGGTCATGGAGAGGTCATGGAGATCCACTGGTCAACATGAGTATGAACTCTGTCAAAAACAGAACCGACAACGCTTTACTCGCGTGAGTTTACTCGCCTGGCTATTTGTGGTTTAATCGCGTCATTCCCGTTGGTGAGGGGGCGTGGCTTATCTTTGTGGCGTTGCTCCGAAAAAATCTTTTCCGCCACGGAATAAGTAACCACTATTTCTACGTTATACTTGTTGTGGAAATCCCACACACGTGGTAACATCTAGCGCCCTGGTGTCTGGGCTCATGACATCATGACATCACCCGTAGGCGCGCACAGCTCCGTGAATGTCATCCACTCTGAGTGACGGCCGCTCGCAGCAGCAGTTAGATTCACCAACGGAGGAGCAGCTCAACTCTGATTGGCTTCCACAACGCAGCGTTATGGTCTGTCCTCTACCTCCGCTCGGCTATTTTTTCTGTTGCGCCAATCCGTGCTCAACTCAACTTTCTTTATTCTCAAACATCTCCGCGACTTGTTGAGTGGCGTAATAATCGCGTGACACAACGAATCGGTAATGAAATTCATTGCCAAATATTTTAACACACACACACACACACACACACACACACACACACACACACACACACACACACACACACACACACACACACACACACACACACACAAACCTCCTTCCAAGAAAACAGATATGCATGAAGGCTGGAGAGACGGACCAACGGTACCTCCTTCACCTTTTGCCTCAAAGTAATAGTCCGTCATGATGAGGGATCGGTTATAAAAAACTTGTTTTAATGCTGCACAGAACTGACTTCGGATTATGAGTCTGCGTACATTTAAAGATGTTCTCCGACTTCAATTTAAATTTCGGACACTGTGTGTTTTATTGGGAACAAAAGGAAAGTCCAATATTCCAGGCGAGTTCGGTGAATTAAGCATCAACAATTAAAAAAAGAGAAGAAGAGTGGTTTAAATATTGTTATGAATCTGGCAGCTCTGTGATAACTGTGTTTTAGGAGAAACTTTAGATGACTTTAATCTTGTTGTCGGACTCTGAAGATTAGATGTGCTAAGATTAAAATATGTGCAGAGACTATGGAACATAAATATGATAAAAGTTGTCTGTAACTGAGAAAATAAATACATTATCTCTCAGGTGCCCAAACTACTGGTAATACATTATTATACCATTATTTTCACGATTATTTTTTATAATTAGAACAAAAATAATATTAATCTAATTTGTATTGTATGTACAGATATTGATATTGTATTGATAATTAAAATGTGTTCTAATAAATGTATTAACATTATTATTCTGAGTAGAAAATCCATTATAATAAATCTAAACTTCTTTAAATACAATTTTTCTGAGTTGATTCCCTTCCGTTTGTAACACTCATCGCGACAATGACATTCTACATTCTCTCAACAAGCCGGAGCTTCATTCAAGTCACTTTCCCGGAGCCCGACTCGGGCCTCGGCCTCGGCCCCCGGTCTGAACCTCTCACCCGGGAGCAGATCTCGTGCAGGCTGGTGGCGATGGCTTTGGCTGGCGTGTCACAGCGGAACACGTGACATTTCAGGATCCTGGTGTTCTTGTCCCGCGCCACGTATGCAAAGTCCCTGAGAAGAAGAGGAGAACAACGGCTCAGTGAAGACACACAGACGGAGGGGGGGACATCACGGGGGGGGCTAGACGAGCTGTGTGTGTGTGTGTGTGTCCAGCTTTAACACAGACAACTCGTGGAGCCGGATGAAAGATGAGCTGACCTTTTATCTGTCTGATGAACACAGGACACACACACACACACAGACACACACACACACACACACACACACACACAAGTCGATGGGCCCTAGGGGTCCATAGAGCAGTGTGGTGCAAGAGGGAGCTGAATGAGTGACAGCAGGGGAAATACATCTACAGAGCTGGATAGAGGGAAAGAAAGCAAGAGGGTGGAGGGGGAGAGAGAGTGGAACGAATATGTAGCGGCAACAAATTAAACCAGTACAGTACACACACTCACACACACACACACGCACAGGTTGATTTACATCATTCAGGAGTGTACAGAAAATCCATCTAAATAAGTTTCTTTAAGCTGCGTGCTTCAATATGCCGAGCCACAGGACACACGGGCCTGATGGGTAACAAGATTTCTGAGCCCGGCGCCTCAGGGGGAACTCTCCTGAAAATAAAGAGTGTGTGTGTGTGTGTGTGTGTGTGTGTGCTATAAGACAGACAAGGACAGAGGAGGTCACCTTTCACTTCCTCACACCTGCACATCGCTACCGGAGTCACTTTGAAGACGAGACGAACGAGACACGGAGGAAATGAAACAATAACGGGATGACGGGGATGATGTAGGGGGGGGGGGAGAGGAATGTGTTTACCTCTCTCTGTTGTCCAAGGAAGCAAGGGAGGAAAGAAAGCCAGTTAGTGGAAATAAAAAAGATGGGGAAAGAACAACCCACATTCTTCAGCCCAGCCCCCCTGCTGGGGGACAGGAGGCAGAGAGCGACTCCAAAACACTTCTTTGTTCTGTGCAGAAGCTACTTCACAGGAACAGTTTGAAGAAAAGCAGCAATGCAGGTTATTGTTATGCAAACTTAATATTTTGCCCTGCAGAAATATATATATATATATATATATATATATATATATATATATATATATATTTAAAAAAAATAACGGACATAACTTGGTGCAAAGGAAAAAGAGAACAATAGCCTGAAAGATGCTCTGGATGAGTTGGCGGCAGATTTTTCGTGAAGGAAATTGTATAAAGGAAATAGACTGAGTTTGTAAAAGACATTATCTCGAGGAAAAAAGTGAAATGATGAGAGGAAATTGGGACAATGTGCACTAGGAACATAAAAGCGTTGAAGACGAGGGCAGAATGAAAAACCCCTATGAAGAGTGAAGATAAAAAGTCAGAAGGAAAGAGGGGGGTGGTATCTCGTCCCCACTATAAATCTTTTCATCATGCCGACACCCCTGAAAATGTCAAGGTTGCCCTGGGAATCTGTCATCTATATCTGGCGATAATGAGTTTCGTGGCACATGAGGAGAGTGGGGGACGGTTACTATGCCGACAGGACCACTGGGTCACAAGCCGTGAATAAATAATACGTGATAAAAACAGCATTCCTACACGCACATGGAAGTGTTTCAGGCAAGCTTGGAGCTCCTCAGCATCGTAAATACTGACTCCAGATTCAGAGGAACGTGACCCCCTCACCCCCCTCCCCCCCCCCCCCCACCCCCCCTCATCTATTCGTAATCGAGCCGCTCTCGGTTCATCGGCCACGTCGGATTTTCACACCGCCCGAGTTCCCGTGGAAACAGTGCACGCATCACACCGGCTACGGCTCTCCTCCAGACCGATCGCAGTGCTGGATGCTACGCTCTCCTCTACCTCGTGATGAAGATGAACCCGGAGCAGGATGAAAGAAGGTGAATGAAGAGGTACTCACGGCTGTACGGGAGCGTCACACCGGCGGCTGCTCGCAGAGACTCAAGTCCTCAACCTGTCCCGCTCCACACCCAGAGAGCACTAACCATACCTTCCCCCTCCGGCTGCTCCATCCCCCCTCTCTCCCTTTTCTCCTTCTCTCCCTCTCGCCAACACACGCCCCCCTCCTCCTCCTCCTCCTCCCTCTGCTGCAGCTGAGGTATTCCCAGCGCTCCCACTCTCATGCTATATGTGATTTGGATGGTAGAAAGGTTCCTTTTATCTGACAGGCTAATCTTATAAATATACTATAACATACAGCGCTGTAGCCACGTGTGTGTGTGTGTATGTGTGTGTGTGTGTATGTGTGTGTGTACGTGTGTGTGTGAAATTAATGAGAAAGAACCCCGAGGCAACAGATTTCTGCAGTTCTGCACATGCCAAGAGCTTTTAGCCTTGGCTCCTTCCTGCTTATGCGTGTACATGTGTGTGTGTGTGTGTGTGTGTGTGTGTGCGTGAGGCGCATGTTTGTGTGTGTGTGTCTGTGTGTGTGTGTCAGCTCCAATTATACAGCAGCTACCCACCGCTCCAGTCCACCTGGCCGTGCCTGCTAACCTAAATTAGATTGGTCTCCAGCAGCTGCAGCACCACCACGTGGCGTTGGTGGGTTTGGATATGAGAGTGAGGCTCGGAGTGAAAGTCAGCCGGGGGTTGGGGGGGGGGAGTGACCCAGAATAAACCCCCCCAGCCCCACCCCATATTGTTCTTTGTCCTGATGAATCTATCCTTCACCATGAATCACGAGTCCTCTCTCCTGCGAGTCGCCACAGCGGCCGCGCGCTGCCCTCCACCCTGACCTCTTTCTTACTGAGCGATCGACCTTATTTAAATGAGTGAATAATCCATCAATTATTAAAGTGCGGGAAAACAACAACAAGGCCTCAATAAGTCACGACCCAGGTGACTGCTTCATCAGACACTACCGAGACGTTTAGAGATGATTTAGAGCACGCGGTTGCATTCTGGGTAAACCCCAACACGCTGATGGTTAATCATGAAGACAAGCAAAAGGCGGGATTAATCAATATAAGAAAAAAATAAGTGGTTGCCAGCGTGACTGACCTTCCGTTGTCTCGGCCGACACCCCAGACCCGGATGCTTGCGATTGGCTGAGAGTGAAGCACGCTGCGGTCCATGGGGTCAACAAGGTTCAACATGTTGTTCTCCAGCATCAGGTACATGTCTTTTCCCTGGATGGAAAGAAGGACACACACACACACACGCACACACACACACACACACACACACACACACGCACACACGCACACACACACACACACACACACACACACACACACACACACACACACACACACACACAACCCTTATTTCCTGCAGCTCAAACCATTTCTTTGACGTGCCTTAATAAGTTTGCCTGAAGCGTGTGTGTTATTGAAAAAAAGGATGAAGCTCTCTCTTTCTCTCTCTGTTCTATCGCTTCACATTAAACACAATGAGTGGAGGAAAAACCTTCATAATGTTGCTCCACTTCGCTCTCTTCACTCTCCCCTCCCTGCCTCCATCTTTCGACACACATTTCAGGCTCTGCCTATTTAATGTCCCCCCCCCCCCTTACCTCTCCCCAGATGCCGACGGTGTCTCGGATGTCGTTCTTGCAGTAGGACAGCTGCCGAATGCAGTTGTTCACGGCCACGCTGCTCTTTCCGGGAGCCAAGTCGTCCTCCGCCATCTCCACCCATCCCAGAGAGCGCACAGCGAAACACTGAGGGGACACACCGAGGCCACCATGTCACGCCACATACGCATCACAGCGCTCAGTCACCACGGAGGCCCACCATGAAGGAGGCGGCTTATGAAGTGAGCCATTGGTCGTGGATCAAAGGGTCCGTGAAGTATGTTTGTCTCGTAGCAGAGCTCTACCACGACTAAGACGTGTAGTATCATCATGTCATCAGAAGACCGTGTGTAACACACACACACACACACACAACAAGAGGATTCACACGGTAAGACCCACAATGCCTCTCTCCTTGCGTGGTGAAAGACAAACAGGTAGTAGCCCAGAGGGACAACAACATTCTGTGTGATGCTAGCCCATCATCGGAGGTTAGAGTGGGGATGTGTTTTCAAGATATTGTTGTCATATAATTTGTTTTATTTTACGGAAAAAGGACTAAACTATGTTTTAGGTTTTCATACTGCTGAAGATTAGCGGAGGTTCATTCTCTTTCCTCTCATCCATTTACTCATCTCTCACTCTCTAAATGTGGGCGTAAACCTTTACAGCCTAAGCCATTCACTTTGTTGATCTCACTTTCACTTATTAGTAATATTATAAATATAAAATGTTTTAAAGGAAGTAAAATGGCGCCTGTGTGTGTACTGCAGTTATCGGTTTCTCGACTTGAGACAAACAGGACATTGTTGAGTGAGATCTGCCTCTTGGAAAAGGGCTATTTTCTGGAAGTGTGTGTGTGCGCTACTGACCGGGAATCCTGGTGTTCGCCTGTGTTTGTGTCTGGTGTTCATCACAATGTCACTGTTGCTAAGCACTGTGGATTTCTGCCAGACAAACACACACAGAGGGAAACAGGCAGTAGACAGCGGCGTCACGCTGGATTCCTTTTTTTTTTAAATCTGAGATGCCAAACACACGCACACACACGTCTGTGTATATTTGAGCCTCACCTGCAATTGGTGAAAGAAAGCGAAAGATATATCTGATCGATAAGTGACTGTTTTTTCCTGTTTAATCAGGAGGACTCTAAGTGAATGTATTCCTGATGGTGACATGAGCAGCTATCAGAGTTATTAAATACTAAATAAGTGTTCTGTATTACATATATGTTGTGTATATATACATATATATTTTATTTTATTTTATTTTGTATTTTATGTTTCACTTTGCACACTTTACTTTATGCACAGTCTTTCTTTCTTATACTTATATTTTATTGTGTTTAGTTTTATCGGTGCTGCTACTGTTGCCAACAAATTTCCACTTGGGGATTAATAAAGTATATTTCAATTCAATTCAATTCAATTATTTGAATCTCAGCTGATGGCTCCTGGGCTGTGGTTCTCTGGTCCCACCACTTGGGGGCAGCATTGCTTAATGTCTCAGTCTCACTTGGACCAGAGGCACAGACACATGGGCACAGACAGCACCCAGACACCAGCGCATAAACAAACAGGCGTGGGACACAAACAGACAAACACATGCAAACAGAACATGTCACGGAGGACGCCAGGCGTGTGTTGGTTGTGTTCCGCATGGTTTGGATAACTCAGAAACATGAGTAACTTTACAGCTCAAGCATTGCTGTAGTATTCAAAGTATTCACAGGAACAGTTTTTTTGAAAAGTTTGAATGAAAGTCAACGCAAAGAAGTCACAATGCAAAAAGCAGCGTGTTTGAAAAATATTTAGCATTTTAAAAGGGTCACATCTGTTTCAAGGCTCCTCCTACCTTTGTCTCTGGGTCTCTGTTGGCATTGCTGGACTGCTCGTCTTCCACGGCTGCGTGGTTCCTGAAAGGAAAATAAATGTCATACAGTTATCTGTGTGCTATTTTTACCGTTGCAACCATTAGCGGCTCGAGGCCTGCTTCTCATTACACACCAACAGAGGACACGGAGC
>CM070110.1:12416627-12459127 GCA_036178185.1 Liparis tanakae
CACACACACACACACACACACACACACACACACACACACACACACACACACACACACACACACACACACACACACACACACACACACACACACACACACACACACACACACACACACACACACACACACACACACACACACAACAGTATTGACAGCTGACTGGGATTACCAGCCTCTGCTTGCAGCTGTCTTCATCAAGCCGTGCCTGCCCTCAGACCGACTCTGAGGGCAGCAGTAAACGCTCATGTTTTATTTCACAACACCACCAAATGTGCTAATTATGCTTCGGAGGTAAAGGAACCAGTGAAGTTCACCACGTCACACCACACTAAATTATTAGTGTCATTTTGTTTCACACGTCTGCAGTGGTTCATTTAGCTTCTAATAATTTAGCCTCCGCTCTAAATTTGATAATTGTTCGGTGCATTATAAAGCATATAGTATCTATATTGCCAGTATCAGTGTTGCAAACGCAATTCCTCCTGCATACCCGCACAAGGAGAAACGTTTCCCCTTCACTTGCTCTATGCATGTGGAATGAACCGTTATGTTTATTTATGTTTTAAATATGTTTTATTGATTTTCACCGTTTTCATCCCGCCTGGGAAGAGGATTCACACAAGTCTCAGGGCAAATACAGATTGAAATTGAAAACCTCATTCCCGACCCCACCCACCCATTGTAGGGTTACAGGCTACGGAACTTATACAATACATTCAGGTCATTTCAGGTACATCCAGGAGACGGAGATGTAAACAAAGTGAAATATTTACATTAATCCATCAGGTGACGTAAAGCAATTTGGAAAGGAAAAATAATAAAGTGAGAAGTTGCATGAAAGAAAGAGAATCGATAATAGCTAAAGGGAAAAGAAAGAAAAAAGGGATGGGGGGTTGCTCACTGTTGCTATGGAGCGGATCCACCGTAATCTATGTCGAGAGGTTCTTGTAAGGAGTCGTAGTATTCTAGAAAAGGTCTCCATACTTTACTAAAGGATTGGGAGGACACTCTGAGGGTATATCTGATTGTTTCAAATGTCAGGAAATACATCACATGTTTGATCCAGTGGGGGAACGATGGGGGGGGGCGGGCTGCTTCCACCTCAGAAGGATCAAACGTCGAGCAAGAAGCGTTGTGAAGGCTATGATCACTTTGGCTTTATTTGGTAAATGGGTACGGACTTTCTCTGGAATTAAGCCAAAGAGTGCGAAAATTGGGTCTGGGTCAAATTGAGCCGCAAACATCTCACCATAAACTTTAAAAATACTTAAGCAAAGGTTGGAGAGTTTAGGGCATAGCCAGAACATAAAGGAAACGTTATTAACATTACACATAACTCCATGTTCAACTAAATGAAGCTTACGGACATGAAATAATAATAATAATAATAATAATAATAATAATAATAATTAAGAACTGCATTCAAATACCTGAACAAAGTATTAGCTCTGGCCCAATAGGCACACGGCACACACTGTAATTACCTTCGCATTGAAAATGCAGAAGGTAATGTTTTGGCCGGCGTGTATTTATTTATTTGTGAATATGTCCGTCCGTCCGTTATTCGTCTAAATCAGACAAAACTGAGCCGATTCTTATGAAACTTGGTGGGATGATTGGTCATGACCCAAGGAACAATCGATTAGTTTTTAAAGGTCAAGGTCACGAAAAGGTGAAAAAAGTAAATTTACGATATCTCGGTTAATTGGCATCCGATTTGCGTGAAACTAGTGCCAAATTGTTCATAATTCAATCTTGTGATATGCGAAGGTATGCGCTCTACCGAGTGCCCATTCTAGTTTAAAATGTAAACCTCCCTTCTCTAACACAACCCATCGGCAGCATAGAGAGCAGACGGCCGGTACCATAATTTATTTGACAGTGATGGAATGTGAGGGGAAATACAGAGTTTACCTTGAAACACACACACACACACATACACACACACACACGGATTAAGTATGTCACTCCTGTACTAAATTTCATCTCATCTGAAGGTTGCAGTTTCCTGGCAAGTCATCTGAAGCACACACACACACACACACACACACACACACACACACACACACACACACACACACACACACACACACACACACACACACACACACACACACACACACACACACACACACACACACACACACACACACACACACACTATTGATGGCATGTGTGTGTGTGTGTGTGTGACATTGATGTAGCAACTCATAAAGGTGATATATGCTCTGAGGGACTGGTCAGCTTGTGCTGTGTGTGTGTGTGTGTGTGTGTGTGTGTGTGGGTGACATAAAGAGTTCTCAAACTGCTGACCATGCAGATAAAATGCAGCCTACGGGGCTGTCACCACAGCAGCAAGCCACATGTCACCATGGCAACTGGGGAATTATTACACAGTTATTGAAGACTTTGGTCGGTTGTCGAAATGTCTCAAAACTAAATAGGGAAATGCGCACATACGTTCTTAGACATACCTCCACTAGAGCCTGCTGGGAGTTGCAGTCTTTTATGTGCAAAAGAAAAAGGTCAGAGCAACTACGACAGAGAGAACCTGAGAGTCTGCTCAGTGAGGGGGGGGGGGGGGGGGGGGAGAGGTCAGAGATACCCTCGGAAAACAAATGGTGCATCATGCCTCACTCCTAGCAGTCACACACTGCAACTGTGGAATCAGACAGGGGGGGGACATAGAGCACCATGACCAGAACACATACACGCACGCACGCACACACACACACACCCACATACACACACATACATACATACATGTAGACACACGCATGTCAAACACACCTTTGTATGTGTGTGTCCATATACGCACACATACACCGCGTTCAAACTCTAACCCCACGCTGTAGGCTGCAGCCGACTCCCGACAGAGGCACCTACCCTCGTAATTGACCATCACAATGGCCAGCATGTAGTCTTTCCCCAGCATCATAGGTAGCTAGCTGCCTCTCACACAGCAGAGCTGTAACCAAACAGAGCAACCCTCAGGCAGGGACGGGAAGAGAGGAAGAGAGGGGGGAGATACTGCAAGAGAGGGGGAGACAGAGAGGCACGGAGAGCACGAGGAGAGGAATGAGCGAATAAAAAGGGGGGGGAGAGAGAGAGAGAGAGAGAGAGAGAGAGATGGAGGAAGTGTATCTCTCTGCAGCTGAGCTGTTGTTGTTCCTCCTCTCCGACATCTGGAGCATCTACAGCTCAATTAAGCCTGCTGTGCCGACACACACGCACACACACACACGTCACACACACACACGCACACACGGAAAGACACGGACAAAATCGTTCTCATCAAATGTCGACACTTTCTCCGTTTGTTCGACCTTCCCTTAAGCCTCTCTTGGTTGTCCCTGGCAACCCAATAACGCATCATCTTTCAGTGTATCCAGTAGAGGGGCGAGGACGAGGAGCAGAGAGGAAGGGAGACATATGTGGGAGAAGAAAAATAGGGGACCGTGGTAAACTGAGGCTGAAGAGGTGGTTTGAGAGAGAGAGAAAAAAGTACCTCAACATCTGGCAAAGGAAAACAGCTTACTCTCACATGTTGCGGTACTGCACTCATTACGTGTGTGTGTGTGTGTGTGTGTGTGTGTGTGTGTGTGTGTGTGTGTGTGCGTGTGTGTGTGCATGTGTGTATGCATGTGTGTTTTGGCTCCTCAGTGTGAAAGCGACGTCGTACCGACCCTCCAACCCGCAAACAATCCACAGAGGAATGTGACACGCACCTGGGACAACAACACGGCTCCATCGCTGTGCGAGAGGGAGGCAGGCGGGGGAGGGGATAGACACACACACACACACACACACAGCAGCAGCAGCAGCAGCGGCATGTACGACTACGTGTTAGATATCGACAACAAGAACGATGTCAGGATCAGGACCATCGGCAAAAAACCCTCGAGAGGACAATACGTCTGGACTAAGCGACTGCAGCGCCCGTCGATCCGGAGCATCGATCCACACGGACAGCGGCCGGGAGCTTGGCTGTTCCCTCGCCGGTTCCTTCGGCTGTTCCCTCGCCTGTTCCCTCGCCTGTTCCCTCGGCTGTTCCCTCGCCTGTTCCCTCGCCTGTTCCCTCGGCTGTTCCCTCGCCTGTTCCCTCGGCTGTTCCCTCGCCTGTTCCCTCGCCTGTTCCCTCGGCTGTTCCCTCGCCTGTTCCCTCGGCTGTTCCCTCGCCTGTTCCTTCGGCTGTTCTCGCCTGTTCCTTCGGCTGTTCCCTCGCCTGTTCCCTCGGCTGTTCCCTCGCCTGTTCCCTCGGCTATTCCCTCGGCCAGCAGCCAAACACACTGGGAAAACAATTCTGAATGATTTCCTTCACCTTTGTTATTCTCATCGGTTCTTTCCATTACATCATGCCACAATTCAAAGGGATAAGAAATCAATGAATTGCTATGAAAACATCTTTTAAATAAATTACATTTATTCAAATGTCTCCCCCCCCATAAACTACATTTTACAAGACCACCTTTGCACGACATCCAATGTCTCTGTGTTCAGCTTGAACGGAGCGTCGTGTAGCTGGAAGGAGCCCGCGTACGCTGGCCGTCAGCTCCTCTCCCAGAACAACGGAGAGACGCTCACTGGGATCACCATTTGATGCTCATGTTTAGCATCGCCAGGGCTCAGCGACGGGAAAGCGTTGATGGGGACCTCCCAATTGCATATTTGTTACTGATCATCAGCCCCTTAAAAAAGGTGACATTTATTTGACTCTACTTAAGTATCTTTGAGCATCTAGAAAAGCTCTATATAAATTCAAAGCATTATTATTATCACTTGCCGGGCGAGCGGGAAACCGTTTATGTCGAACCCGGACTTGGGTTGACAGGAAATGACCGAGAACAGCCGGTGACTCCACAATGACCAATAAATGGACATTTAATCATGTTCGCATATTTGTGTTCTCAGGAAAGATATGGATTCATAAAAGCTGTACAACCACCACATGTTTTAAATAAAGCTCAACGAAGACGTGGATCAGAAGACAAAAATTCACAATGTCCTCTTGTTCCAGCGGTTCGTTCTGGAACAATTGAACATATCTATCATACAATCAAATTATGAAACTCAGCAAGGGACCATGAATAAGATTATAGGGAGCTAAAGCTTCTCTCTCTCTCTAGAAGAAATAGACAAAGACAAAGACACAAAGATTTTGTAATAACTTATGACTATTCTTCAAGCCCTTCTCTCACACACACACACACACACCCACACACACACACACACAGCATGAAACAGGATGCAGTGGATAGCCTGCTAACCACCCATAATGTTGTGAGGGCACTTCCTGTCCCAGCCAGAGGGATTCTGGGAGATTTACTAGAGGCCAAAGTGTTTGTTACTTTGTTCCAGCAGTGTCTGAGTTCTGTATACATGTTTATACACACACACGCACGCAAGCGCACACACACACACACACACACACACACACACACACACACACACACACACACTTGGAAACATCGCCGACACTCCCATGGAAACCGACAGCGTGCGTCTGTAAACCTCTGCAGCGGGTTGTGGCGCCATGCATACCTGTCTCAATGTGTACCTGTCTCAATGTGTACCTGTCTCAATGTGTACCTGTCTCAATGTGTACCTGTCTCAATGTGTACCTGTCTCCACGCGTACCTGTCTCAATGTGTACCTGTCTCCACGCGTACCTGTCTCCACGCGTACCTGTCTCCATGCCTACCTGTCTCCTGCGGCGAGTTGCTCTCCTGGGACAGAGTGGTCCAGCTCAGCTCTTCGTCGCTGGGGTTCAGATTCTGGATGCGGTTCAGCGCGCAGTCCGTCTTCGCCCCCGTCCGTCGGTCCTTCTTCGTATCTGGGGAGGAAGAGGAGGAGCAGGAGGAGGAACAAGAGGCCACGGAGAGCAGGGGCACGTCCTCCGGGCTGGCCTGCTTGGGCGGTGAGGGCGGAGGGGGGGCCGGCGAATCCTTGCCCCCCTCCCTGAGGAGCTTGAGGTTGGAGCGGAGGTCTGAGATGAGCTCCCGGCACGGGGAAACGATGCACTTCTGAACGGGGGGCTCACTCGGCATCGACAGGAGGGGCTTGTCCTCCTCGTTTTCCTGCTCCTCCTCCTCCTCCGCCGCCTCGTCTCCGTCCTCCTCGATCTTCATCCTGGACATCAACTCCTTCTCGGACAGTATGCTGATGTCGTCGCTCTCCTCCGTGTCCACGTCTGTCGTCACGTTGCCGTTCAGTTGGAGCTCTACGGCCGCGTTGACTTCACAGTCCATGTCTGATTTACTCTTCTGCTCGGGGTCCGCATCAGTGTTTGAGTGCAGCTCAACCTCCTCCTCCTCCTCCTCCTCCTCCTCCTCCTCCTCCTCCTCCTCCTCCTCCTCCTCCTCCTCCCGGTCGTTATTGGTGAGAGCGTGCCCGCCGTCCTCCTCGGCCACGTTGACGTTGAACTCGTCTGCCGTGGCCTCGGCCTCTGGCTCCGTCGTGTTCTTGTTGTGATCCTGGCCGGCTTTGCGCAGCTGGTTGGCTCCGTTCTTGGCCAGCTTGAGGTTGTTGGCGGCCGAGGCCCGCGATGGGGACGCCGGCAAGGACGAGGACGCCGCAGCCATCGCAGCGGCCGCCGCCGCCGCCGCCTCCCCGAGGCCCATTGCAGCCTGGATGCTGGTGAGCGCGTACTTTTTGCGACACTTGGGGGGCGTGGCGGAGCCCTGTCGGACGACGTCGCCGCTCAGCAGCTGGTTGTGCGAGGAGCGAAGGCTGAGCGAGGTGGGAGGCGTGGCGGCCGGGCAGTTGCGATTGGTTACGTCCACCGACATCATCACGGCACAAGGCAGGGGTCACCTGAAAGAGGGAGAGCGGGAGAACACAACCCCAAATTACTCCCGTAGCTGTGCCAATGGTGTATGAAGTGTGTGTGTGAATATTACAGGTGGTATAACCGTGTCTCCTATGTCTCCTCTGTCTTAATTGTTTAATTCCCTGCACCTGCCCTTAGCCACTCTTGGCTCATTACTGTCTGATGTTGTACACCCTTTTCCCCCACTATACTGTATATCGTGTCAGTCTTTCCCTTGTCTCCTGTCTGATTGTCGTCTATAGTTCTGTGTCCTTTTCCCGTCGTCCGGTCCGTGTTCCTGGTTCTGCCTGTTTGACCCTGCCTGCCCCTTTTGGACCTTGATTTTTGTGTAAACTGTTTAGCCTCATTAAAGAGTGCTATTTTTGTTATTCATATTGCGTCCAGCCTGTCTCTCTGCTCCTGAGCCTCACCCCGTCACAAGAACCTGACAGGTGGAAGCTTAGCTCCTCCCATCAGTGTATGAATGGGTGTGAATGATGACAACTAGTGTTAAAGAGCTTTAAGTGGTCGGAAGGCTAGAAAAGATCAATAAAAGTACTGGTCCATTTGACCATTTACCTGTTTGTTCATCATACTTTAATGTCAATATTTTTTTATTCTTAAATTTTGTCTTTTGGTATTGCATGTTTATTGCCACGCACCAATCACCAAGACCGATTTCTTGTATGTGTAAGTATTCACTCCTGGCTCTCGAGAGTTAAAGAACAGATGTTTAACTTCAGTCATAGAAGGTGCACAGAGGAGAGGAATATGATGCTGCCATGCAACACAAACAGGGTTTACTAGACATTTCTGAACCCGACTGAAAAAAAGAAAAGAACAGCTCCAATAGTGGATAAACAATCTGCTGAATGCATGAAAACATCCTTTACGTTTTAATTCTTCTTTTAAAGTCTGGTTTTCTTGTTGACTACAAATCCCAAAGAAAGATCAAAACTACGAACAAGTACTGCCTGTTGAGCCGAAGCCTGATGCCAGGGCCTTTTTGATGCAGTGTATACTTTTCCTCCCGGGTCTCTAAATACTGTCACACCAAATCCACAGATGGAAATAGCACCCAACAAACACACTATTTATCCGGTTTGAGTCGTGTTCCGCTGAAGACTCTCCAGCTGCTCCAGGAGAACCACACACAGGGGGTGAGGAGAGGAGAGTGTGTGAGGTTATTTTGCTTTAGGCGTGGGATGTGTTGACAATAAGAAAAGTACAGGCTACTGCCGGGCGTACGCTCTACATTCCTGGGAATGAGCGTAGAGCGGCGATGGGGAAACGCTCTGTGAAGAGCATGGAGCATGGAGCAGCGTGGAGGAGCGTTTCTATTCCAGCTGAGCGCTGAGCGCAGCGTGTGCCGTACCTGAGGTCAGTCGAGGACCGGCGCTGGTCGCGATGCAGGGTTCAGCGGACTCAGCTGCAGATCTGAACATCACAGAAGAAGATAAAAGCGATCAGAAGAAGAATGTAAAGCATGCTTGGTCCTCCCTTGGTTGCCCTCGGAGACCGCATTCACCCGGGTAGAAGCCCGACAGCAGCTGGTTTCTATAGAGACGCCCTAACACTCGTGAGGCAGTGAAGGGACTCCAGTCACGGTGGAAATCATAATAAAGAATCAGAGACAGAGACTAGTAAACAAGTTGAAGGGCTGATTGCTGGTGAACAATTGTTCCTTGTGTTATATGACTATGATCAGTCATCGACTGAACGGAGGAAAGGGTTTTCCCGGTCAATCCAATTCTAATGTGGATTTTCTTCGTAGTTTTTTTTCTGTATTTTTTCAGTATATAACGATGTCTAGCAGTGGTGAAAAGGTAGTACCTAATAGGTGGAGCAGTAACGGCAACCTGGATATGATATAATGCATTTAGCAAGCTTCAAGTTCAACAACACGGTTCCACCATAGATGTAAACACGCTCCGCTGGAGCTGCTTCAGAGTCAGTTGAAGTTCATCCACTGGGTCTGCTTAGCCTAGCATCCCAAGAAAGCTTCTTACTCATTTTTTTAGTAAAAGGATGCTCTAAAGTGGCCTATCTGCATAAACAAACACCAACAGCAGCGCTCGTAACTCATGAAAGCAGCTTTGCTTTCAGCCGCGACAAATGAACGAGAATTTCTGAAATCTCTTTGCGCGGCTGAGGACTCACCGGAGAGCTAAGGATTGTGGGAAACTCCAGGATGTCGCGCGTCCATACTGCTAGTGGTTGTATTTTTGTTCGCGTCCAATCATGGGGGCTTCAGCAAGGCAGCGTTGTCCTGAAGGACGAGACAAACATAAAACAGGATTAATGAGAGAGTGAGCGAGAGAGAGAGAGAGAGAGAGAGAGACAGAGTGAGAGGCTTGGACAAAGAGGGAGCGAGAAAAGGGACTGTAGGACACCAGGGGGACAAATAATAAAGAAGCATCAATTATTCACAACTTTGATCAAATGTGTGTGTGCGTGTGTGTGTGTGTGTGTGTGTGTGTGTGTGTGTGTGTGTGTGTGAACATGAGACTCATTTTGTATGGAGCTCATATTTCTTTCTTTGGTGCAACCCTTTGCTGACTGGAACCATCGTAAACTTAATGCCACAGGAGCCCTGTAAACACCCTCTACACTCCCAACAACCAACACACACACACACACACACACACACACACACACACACACACACACACACACACACACACAAACTATAATGCAGTCAAGACTTGTGGACAGTTTCTCACCAACACACAACCGCTATGAGTGATGGAGGGAGAGATAATAAGCAGGAATAGACCGTAGAGATTCCACTTCTTCCCGACTGAGTGGCTGGACAAACAACAACACCTGGAATGATTTCTGAGGCACTAAATGTCTTCCCAATCACATGGATCCATTCGCCTCAGTATCAGCTAAAACGGACTGTCGCAACAATAAAACTCCAAATGCCTAATCAACCTCATTTAAGGATCCGATCAATTACAGCCACAAAGCTCCTGCACGACGGCGATGGCAGTGAGGGGAAACGCGTGGCGCCGGCTGCAGGAACATGCAGACGTTTACGTGAAGGAGGATCCAAACTGCCATCGGGGCTCTTGGTCATCAGGCCTGAGCCTCAACCGGCCCAGACACTGGAACTGATGTTAAATGCAGCAAAGTGGAGATTCACCCCGCCGCCCACTCCACACTCATTCCTCTCACGTGTCTGCAGTGTGACATAACCCTGTGTTATGATTCAGATGGAGAGAAGGAGTTCTTGTCAGTGGACAGGATGGCAGAGGGAAGCCTTTGAATCCCCATCTATCAGGATCCCTGCAGCGCGTTGCGTGAGCTGTTGCTTCCCCCGGAGGAGAGTTCATTGATTTATTTGTCACCGTCGGTAAATAAGGCGGCAATAATGTTGCCGTGTAATTAGCTTCGCTATATATGTATGGCATTTTGCATGCTCCATCACAAAGTGGAATGAGGCAGGTCGATCTGCCGCATATTCTCAAAAGTACGCCGGGAAAATACATTACAAGCTGTTGTTTCCATGCCTGTGGAGCGATGGCAACATCTGGCCACGGGCCTCAAGATGTGGACATTTAGGGAAAAACAACATGCAGACTGTTTGTATTTCCTACTGCAACATTTTTTTAAATAATCTCCAGGTCCATATTGACCTTTTGTTTTATTCTTGTTAATGTACCTACTCAAAGTTCTAATTAGTGCATACTTCTCAGAGTACTGAACCATTTGAGTGTGTTTTGATAAGCAGTCTATGAAACTATTGTTCCTAACATTTGTGACTGTTTTCCTAAACCTCTGAGCAACACTAAAAGAAATTCCCTGACTACTTTGAACATACTCCATTGAAACCCCGATCTCCCGATGGGGTCCAGGTAGGAGACACACCAACACTATGCTGCTGTGTATTTGTTTATGAATGTTTTTTCCAGTTTAAATGAATTCCACTCGTCATAGAAGTCATATTTTTGAATATGATTAAAGACTGAAGACTTTGGAGACCCCACAAAACCACAAGGGCTTTCTGAGTCCCTGGCATCCTGCACACAGCTGTTGGCTCGTCCCACATCGCGGCCCTCTGCTGAGCCAGCACGCTTCACGGGTATCACAGACACATCTGGTTTAACTGTCAACGCTATAGAGCTGTTACACACACGGTGGTGGAAAGGTAAACCATGGAGGCCGAGCCGCTGCATCATTTGTGTGTGCCGTCATGGGGCTTCGCTTACGGTCGGAGCGCAAGAGAGATGTCCTGTCACACAACTTTCTTTTCAATGAAACGTATAAACGTATAAAAAAAAAACAGGAACAATGTATGAAGCGATTGAGAAATGATCAAATAAAAACGTTGCCTTGTGGGATTAAAAAGGTCAGGGCGTGCAGCTCGGATGCTCGATTCCTGCCGCTACAAGTCTGCATACCTGGGAACAGAGAGACAGTATTTGTATGAAGGGGTGTCTGTCTACACCAACAACTTATGAATCACTTCCCATGACATGTCGCTGCTGACTCGGCTTCTCCGGTGGGATGTGGGACGTCTACGACCCTGTTCCTGAGTCATGGCAGGTGATACTGTGTTCACAGTCACTTTAAGGGAAAACTTTATGAAATGACAGGGATTTTTTATACACAGCCTTTGAGATCCTGTATATTAAGACAATAGAAAGGTGTGTGGTCAGTCAGTTGACCTCAGTTTATCAAAGCCTTTATGTGAAACCTGTTTATGTGATGTAATACTAAAATATGTATCTGTAAGATCTGCAGAGCTCGATGCAACTCCACCGTTGACATTTCGCCTCGAGCGGAGATGCGGTGATCAGGTGTTTTGGTCATTTTAAAACCCCGGTTCATCTAGTCCATGTAGGATGTGTTATAACTTACTACTTAGCTGTAGCTGTGCCTACAGTGTATGAATGGGAACGAATGCTAGTTACTCCTGATGGTGGTACCTTGCATGGCAGCTAACATCAGCGTGAATGAGTCATGTAGCTTTGAGATGTTGGAAGACTAGAGAAACGCTACAAGTACAGGTCCATTTACAAAGAAATCAAAATAACTTTATTAAATTGGCTCAGACTGTCACTATACTTGTGCGTGTGCCAGAAAGTGACTGAATTAGGTTAGAGTGGTCAGATCGTGTGCCGGACTAGAGCCTCAACCACAGTAAACGTGTCGCTGTCCAAACACGAACTACAGACAATTCTTTCTTGCAGATGTGAAACTGTAAAGCTTTTGGCACTCGGGTGGAGCTGCAGCTCGGCAGCCAGTCGGCGCTGGAGCTGCGACTTCAAGTAGCGTCGTCTAATTGGACGGGGGGGGGGCGGGGATGGCGGCGCCTGTTCGGGCTCCCTGCAGTCCTGTGCCTTTACGGGGGAAAGGGGTCTAGGCCTGATTACAGGGTGTGGGTAGGGCAGCAGCGCTGGCACTCACAAACACAAACACTGCTTCACACACACACACACACACACACACACAGAGTAGTAAACATGAGGGCGAGCCTTCCACATGGATCCGCCTGTAAACTGTTAAATTTGCAGGGCAAAAGCCGAGACACAGGGCTGAGGGTAATAAGACCTAGGATGTGTCCCATCATGCCGGCGTGACCTTTGACTCCTGACCCTCTGGCCGACCACCAAGTGTGTGCTGTTGCATGTGCGTGTTGTTCCCTGTGTGCGTTGTCACTGTGAGCGATAATGCGATAATGTTAGGTGTGTGGGGGGGGGGGGGGGGGGGGGAGCAGCTGCAAACACTCCACCTCTCCAAGCTTTTAGAGGCCTCTCCTCCTTCCATCCCGTTCCCCTCTCAAGGCTCCTAGCTGGTCCAGTTCCTCTGCTAATCCCACTTGACTTCTACCTTTTCCCTTTATCCACATTTTCTTTGTCAGTTTCCTCTCCTCTTTCTCTCCTCCATCCCCCCCCCCCCCCAACAAACACACACACACACACACACACCTCCCCTCTTTCCTTTGTCTAAAAGAGAATTGCTGTCTTTTCTTATTAAAAGTGAAGAAGGTCTGTAAATTCTCATAAAAATGCCTGTTTCTCTTTACAAACCCCTGATTTACAGCCCCCCCCCCTCCTCCTCCTCCTTCTCCTTCCGCCCACTCTCATCTCCCCCTCTGCCTGTGAGGAACCCCATCTGTTGCCAAATATATATTTTTTTAAAGGTAAAGTTAAGAGACTGGAGCCGAAAAATGTACGCTGTGGCGTCAACGAGGCACGGTGCAGAATAGAAAACACAGCTGGGTATCCTTTTTTCTAACTTTTTTTGGGATCAGGATGTGAACATGTTAAACCAGCTTGTGAAATAGCGGGCATCTCTCCCAGATCTTCACTGGATTTATTTTCATTGGCTGCAGACAAAGTGGGCCGGATCCTCATGGAGCTGCAAACTGCTTCCACAAGCCAGACTGAGAGGTTAGCGATGCTGCTCAGCAGAGCCATGGAGCAGGATCGCTCCTCACATCCATGCCTACTACCAACTAGTCATACTCTCACACACTCATTGAACGTGTTGTAACTCTGTAATGATTCCTTCTGTACACAGGACATCTATTCTTCTCTCCATCCAGGGGAGGGATCCTCCTCTGTTGCTCTCTTGAAGGTTTCTTCCCTTTTTCCCCCGTGAAGGGTTTTTCTAGTTTCTCCTGATCCGACGTGAGGTCCTGGGACAGGGATGTCTATGTGTACAGATTGTAAAGCACTCTGAGGCAAATTTGTAATAATGGGCTATACAAAATAAACTGAATTGAACCACTAGTGTGGCCACATGCTATTATTATTATTATTATTATTATTATTATTATATTATCAGTTTTTTTTCGGTTTTGGGGGGTTAGCAGAACTTAGGCTGCATAGCCATACTATGGCTATGCAGCCTAAGATATAATTCATAACATACTGAGACATTTTTCAAAACTATGCATATTGAACCTTTTCATTGTATACAAGCCTTGAAGTGGCTTGAGGAGCAGCCTGCTGTTGTTTCATGTGCCTGTATGTCCACTCTGATCCACCAACAGGTCATTCTAATGATCACAAGCACAGTCATGAGAAAAGTGATGATGCAGCATTTTTTAATTAGAGCTCCAATAATTTCAGGTTCTTACATAGTGTACGTTTATATTCGGGTTATTTTTAGTCCCCTCATGTGAAGAGCTACATATTTTGCAGCTACAAGCAAATAATACAAAATTAAAAAAATATAAATCAGCCCTACACAAAGCTAACAGATGGCTGGTGACTGGTCCATTGTAGTGCACGATGGAGCAGAGGATATATTTCTCCAGGCTCAGTGTGCATGTGTGTGTGTGTGTGTGTGTGTGTGTGTGTGTGTGTGTGTGTGTGTGTGTGTGAGCATCCTTTTATTGTTGATAGCGGGAAACAACTGAGACAAAGTGACACAACTCTGAGACTGCAGCCTAAGCAAACAGTCTTCTATACAGACAGAAAATACACACACACACACACACACACACACACACACACACACAAGCTCTGTGGTCTGAGCGTGCTCCGTGGCCGTACGCCGCCCTCGCGGTCGTACGGTGTGAAGGACGGACAGACATAGCTCCACTGTGATTCCACTTGGTTCACGCTGTCGTTTAAAGTTGAAAACGCCTCGATGTGTCGAGAGCTACGAGCGAAGCCAGTAGGTACCACTTCTCCTCCGCCGTGGTTTGCCGAGCGGGAAAGCGAGAGACAGACCACAAAAGAAAAGGAGAGCGCTGAGGAATTTCCAGGGTGTGCCAAAAGAATCTCAGGCATGTCTTTGGGTGGGGGGGGGAGAGGGTCAGGGCAAAAACCTCTAATTGGTCAACAGAGATTACAGACAAAACACACACACGCACACACCTCAAATGAAGGTGAGTGATGGCCATTTGTCAGGAAACATGTGTGGACACGTTCCATCCACTGACCCTGAGCCGACTGAAGGGCCACGGCAGGGAAACACAAACAAGGTGAGCGGCCTCCACATAGTTACTGAGTATATAGAGAAATGAATACCACCCGGGGGGTAATGCAGGGTTATGAAACAGACTTTCACACACACACACACACACACACACTCTCACTCTCACAGACTTTGGAATCCTGTGACGTGGGGGAAAATAAGAAAGAAAAAAAAACGTATCAGAAACAGAAGCCCAGGGAGGAATTTCCTGGCTTTGAGAGGCTCGGGAGCGAGTTAACCCCCCTACCTCCCTGTTCCCAGCTTTTCCTGTGGGTGAGGGGAGCTTGAGGGAGGGGAAGGAAAGGGAAAAGAGTGTGCTCACCGCTGACAACGGAGCAGAGCGCCACGAGAGGAGGAGGAGGAGGAGGAGGAGGAGGAGGAGGAGGAGGAGGAGGAGGAGGAGGAGGGACGTCCCCCTTTTCAGGCGTGGGACACTCGTGAGCCGGGTGTGTGGTCAGCGCGTTGACGCAATGTTGTTGAGGGCCACGCGCGCAGAGCCACGTCCAGCGGTGTTTTAGAATAAGCTTCTGGACGACATCGACATTCAAGCTATTATTATTAATATAGTGCAGGAAAAGGTGTGTGCAATAGTCCCAACTTCTCTACCCCTCTCTCTCTCTCTCTCTCTCTCTCTCTCTCGCTCTGTAATTGTCTCAGGACATCACTCAAAGCTTCACATGTAAAAAGAAAAGACATCCGATAGAGCTTCAAGCTCAGAACAAACAGCCTGACACCACGACGAAACGCTGAGACAACTTCTAGGTACATCTTCAGTGCCCCACTACGGCAGACTTGTGATTGTTAATGCAATACGCGCAGTTCACTGCCTCCGATCGTCACAAACCCCAGAATGACACGCAGTGGGAGGGATCAATAAGAGCACGTCCTGGTCCTAGATCTCGTTGTGAATCCTGGCGCTGACAGCGCCGTTAGCCCCAGAGGTCCGCCACGCCGCACGGCCGAGGAGGGTGAGGACGCGCGGCCTACTCGACCGACAAGCCTTGGTTCCCATCAGCCTCCTCTTTTCCCATTATCGTGACAATGAGTCCTGCACCGCCATGGCGAGCAGCATTGGGAACTCAAATGCCTCTTGGGCATTGAGACAGTCGGTTAGAACGCCAGAAATAGTGAAAGAGAGAAAAGGTTGAATTTCTTTGAATTTCTTTCACGTCCTACATTTGGGTTGATGTCCAAAAGCTTGACCAGTGTACGGGGAAAGGAGGCTCCAAGTGCCCAATATATTGAGATTGCTTTGCAGCCTCTCCTCTCCTCAGCCTGCGGTTCTGTCCAGGCTTCCCAGAGCTTTGTCCAAAATGGGTGCGGAATGTGATGAGTTTTTTTCAGGAATGTTTGTGTATATTTCTGGCTGTGATGAACGAGGTATTTTTGGCGACTGAATGAAAAGAAACTGTCCGTCTTTAAAAGAAATCTAAATAAGTGACGTGTGTGCGCAAGAACAACACACAGATTGATGCAGCGAGTGCATTAACAAGACAACAACCATGAGGTGGTTATAGAACCTCCCAGTACCGCTAAGCCGGGTGCTTATCAGAGTGATTCCTATTTGGCTGTAAGCGTTACAGCTCTCTTGTTTCCTTTAGTAGTCATGTTTTTGTGTGTCCCTTTTAAACATTTTTTTTATCCTACTCCCTTTCTCAGTGGAAAAAACAAAGAGTAGAAAAGCTCCCGTCGAATCCGAGGCAAGGGCAGCGGTGAAGAGACTGTAGGTCCTAAATATAGCCGGGATGGGGCAGGACATCCGAGAGGACGCGGGGGGCGTCTAGACACAAACAACACAGCTCCAACTGTGCATGTGTGTGTGTGTGTGTGTGTGTGTATATGTTTTGGGGAGTTCAACGTGGCCTGGTTATCTCGCATTTCTTGAGGGATGCCTGTGACGAGCCGCTCCGCGATAACGCCACGAGATTGCACTAATATCAGGGCCTCGGCCCGACCTGATGGGCTGGAAGTTGTGACAAAATGCCTGGAGATCAAGACAATAACAAGGAGAGATAGAGGGGTTTAAGAGATGTGAGGAAGGAAAACATATCAGAGAGAGAGAAAGAGAGAGACAGAGGGAGGGAGGGAGAGAGAGAGAGAGAGAGAGAGAGAGTGACTCATCAAAAAAGGAATGTCCCTTCGCTGCCAAAGGAACCACAGACACCACTGCAACGATCGCTGCCTGGGCAATACTTTAAATCATCCCCTCCCTCGCTCTGGTCCTGTCACCCGTCTCTTGCCCGTCTCTTTCTCCCTTCCAACCAGTGGAAGGCATCCCCCCCCCCCCAACACTAGCAGCACATTTTCTCTGAAATGGGCATCAATATTCGACGGACATGACACAGCATTTCCAGCTCCGTGTCCCGTTATCTTCAAAGCTGGTCTACAAAACTAATTCAATTGTGTATTTTTTATTGGAGTTTATGTTGTGGCAGTGGTATGAATCACATCCTCGGCACAGATGTCGACTTATTGTCGCCTCCACAACAGGATGTGAGGTTGAACGTGAGGAGGAGCGCGTCCGGCCAGGAACCCAGATTCACGTGACGACTGCGATCGTGATTCAACATTCCTGTCGCACGTCATGGACTTTCATACAATTCTGAGCTACCAAGGTTAATTGTTACGACAGACGGGAGAGTCTGTAAAATAAATTAAAAAGAAGGAGCTAGGAGCCAGGCTTGCTGCAGCATTTTACAGAGGAGGGGGAGAAGGAGAAGGAGGGGCTACCTTGCCGGACAAGAAGAGCACCAAGATGGCGACGGCCAAAATGGCGAACGCGAGGCTTCAAAAAGGGGCCAAACCAAAAGATGACATCACAGAGACTACGTCCCCTTCTCTATAGGGTCCATGGGGAACGCACAAGGGCGGGTCATAAGTCAAGACTACCAAGTCCATCCTCGTCTTGAAAGCTTGAGGCCTTTTTTTCCTTCTTCAGGCTCTTCCTGCAGTCGAGTAGAAAAGACAACATCGGGAGCAGAAACATATAAACAAAAGAGCGGGAGAGAGTTTGTATCAGGCTCTCTTCCACAGGTCATCTGAATAACGCGCATACGGAACCTGACAGCGAAGGTCGGCGTGGGCTGCAGGGAGCCGACGCGCTACACGGAGGAAGAACGCACAAACTGAGTGACGAAGTGATACGCATCGAGCCGGGAAACACGTCATATAAACGGCGAGTGAGACGAGGGACAGACGAGGAACAGACGGGGGACAGACGAGGGACCCTGTCGCTCAGCCTCACAGCCTACGGGATGGACTGGGCTCTGTGCTCCTTCTCTGTTCAAACACACCTCACGGCTGTCTGCTCCCCACAACAACAATGCACACACACACACACACACACACACACACACACACACACACACACACACTGCAGCCTGCCTGACAGTGGGCACAATATGCCTATTGAGAGGCATCGATGAGGGGCTGAAAGTGAAGAGAGAGAGATGGGGAGAAAGAGAGAGAGACAGATTGGCAACAACACACATAAACACACACAACAACACACACATAACAACAGAGATTGGCAACAACACACACGTAAACACACACAACAACTCACAAATAAACACACGCAAACAAGCCGCAGTCTGGTGATCTCGGTCAGCTCGACAGCCTGGGACGAAAACAACTTGACGTGCAAATATGCACATGGCCGCATACACACACACAAACACACACACACAAACACACACACAAACTAGTTTGGTCGAGGGCGGACTGGTGGTATTGTTTCACAGGGGAAGCAGGGTGCTGATAACGGATCTCCACGCTCTTTATCTGATCGCTCACACACACACACAAATACAAACACAGAGACACACAAACACACACACGCACGGTTTCCTCGTCCTCTCTCATCAGCTGTTGTGCATGACCTCGACCACACACACGAGTTGAACGGTTTGTTGCTGCGAGGTAAGAAAGTCCCCAATACCCCACACACACATACAAATGTATCGCCATGCCAACATAATTATGTCCAATCTGCAGAACCCTTTTGGGGCTAGCCGAGATATCGTTGGGTATTTTTGGGTGACTGACGAGCTCCCGGCTCTACGGGGTGACGGCTTCCATTACCGCGTTGCTATTTCTGTCCAGGCACCGTGTACATGCGTGTCTCTGTTCTGTGAACAGAGGTTACCTCAGCAGAATGGGGGGGGGGGTCTTGAAAGTGAGGCACTTTTTAGAACACCAAAGCTAAACAAACATGCCAGAACCGCCGCAGCTTGGCCCCAAAACTCATAACGTCCATGTCACTTTGTTCCGTTCTCGGCAACTGGTGTGTAGAAAACGCCACAGAGAGAGGGAGAGTAAATAAAGGGAAAGAGTATTGATGTTTAAAAAAAATGTAATAAAAAAGCAGAAAGGAAGGGAGAGGGGGGCAGAATATAAACCTTAACTGGACAGCGCAGGAGCCCTGAGCAATTAGCAATGACGTCATGTTTTAACACACACACAAACAAATACACACACAGACACACACACACACACACACACTGCAGAGCTAGGCCAGGGATGAAGAGCAAGCCAGCGGGGCGAGGAGGCTGGACGGATAGGGAGGGAGGGAGGAAGGGAGGATGGGAGGGAGGGAGGGAGGAAGGGAAGATGACAGTGCACCATTTCAACTCCGGTGGTGCGTTCAGTGACACATTCACTCTTTGCGGTCCGCGCTAATACTTTTAGCAAACCAGAGTAACCCCAGTAAAGCCACCACAACCACGGCCTGGCAAACAGCGCGCGCTAGCTGTTTACAGTCTCGCGGGCAGCACCGAATAGGTTGCATTCATGATGCAATATTCAAGAGGTGTCACCTGGAGGGGAAGGGCGGGGAGGCGGGAGGGTGAGAGAGAAATCCCAGCGGTGCATTCGGAGAGAGAAAACGCAGACGGCTCCTTTGCTAATTCGTGTTACTGTCAACAACTTGGTGTGTTTCCGTGAAGGGAGACGGAAACAAACGCGGTGGCTAGGTAACGTTAACGGTCCCACGCGTTATTGCACCTTCACAACAGTTATAGTGGATAACAAGTAAGAAGCATGTGAAGTAAAACACCAAGTAAAGTTATCCACACCATTCTCTGGACGCCTTAAATCAGACCACATAAACACGACTTTAAATGTCTGTGTTTCTTTCTTCTTTTTAAACAAACAATGCATGTTATCTCGAGGGAAACTAGCAAAGCCGGGCTTTAAACCATTAGCTAGCTAGCCGCGTCCAGCCAGCACCATGCACCGACACAAGCCAAGCCGGGCCCCGGGGGGCGGGGTGGGGGAGGCTGCGTGGCCTTTAGCCCCCAGACTGTTCCACGTAAATCAAGAGAATACCCTCCTTCATGCAACGTTTGTCTCACAATGAACCTCTTCATTACTGAAAGTGTTGCTCAGCACAGAGACATGCACGGGACCAGAAACAGGACACAGCCGCGGAGCATCTCCGGAGCCTGAAGAGGAGGACCGACCGTCCTGCCGGGCTGAAACGGTTAGTCGACTCTCATCAAGTCGACTCACAGAATAATATTGGGAATCAATGTGACTAGCCAAACGTGTCCTCCTACTAACTTCTCACATTGTACGGAATTTAATGAGTTTCACTATTTTATAGAACTGAGATTTAAGTATATGTTTCGGTTTTGGTCCGATGGCCAGTGAACACAACCCATTAGGACAGGTACTGTACATTAATGTGTTTATGCTCGGACGCTTTCTGTTCGCTCCGCTTGCGACACTTTTGGCGAAGTAGCTAGTTTATTACTTTATTACTTACTACTGATGACCTGCAGATAGGCCTTCTGCGAGTTTAAGAGTCGCTTTCACTAGTGTCCTTCTACAGCTCCGTAGTTTCCATACCCCCTCCCGGAGTGAACCCCGCCACACAGCAGTCGATTCGTGGTTAGCTAACCCCGTCGTGGTCAACGGCTGGCCACTCGCGGCCGTTCTCGCGGAGCTGCCGTTGCATTCCACGACACTACGTGGGAACTCGGTCGCATGACAGCCACACCAAAAAAAAACTCCACACCTCCACCCCCGAAAATTAAGTTTAAAAAAGGAACACACACGCTGGGTCCCGTTAACGCCCCACCGACACCGCCGACACCCCCCTCCGCCGGTGCCGCCGCCTCCCGGTCTCTTCACCCCACCATCCCGACTTCGCTCGCGCCACAGCGGGGCCCTTCGGACGCCACAGCAATGAGTCTCGTCGGGAAAATACGGCGAAGTTCAACTCACGTTTCTACTCAAATTCAAGGAGCGGGTCGACTGCGAAGGCGACGGCGACGGCTCCCCGTATTCAAGCTAAGATTCTCGGCATACCACATCGCTCACCTCTTCTCCACGGTGCGTTCGCGTCCTCCTCGCTGCGCTGCTGTCTCTTCTCTTTTTTTTCTCTCTCTCTCTCTCTCCTCCCCTCGGTTCTCTCGGCTTGTTCCTTTTTTCCTCCCTCCCTCCCAGTTGCCGCCGTCCTCCGACAGGGGGAACCGGAGGACGCTGCTCCGGAAGCAAACGCGCCTTCTTTTTTTAACTCCCTAATGTACCTTATACTCTGGTGGTGCTACACATACATACTTTGATATTTGTAAATAAAGACAATTTATTTATTTATTAAATAAAGAAATACAAACACGTTATTATTCCCAATGTAGACCAGGTAGATGTAGGAGCGGAATACAAATGATATATATAGCCAATGCATAGCAGAGATGTTATAAATCAATAAACAATACTTTACCCTGAATCAGTCAATAATATATGTTTAAAATCAATAGAGTGGTTTCACACAAAATACAAAATATGACATCAATACGTTATATATAGATGTCGGCCGATGTATAAATAAACACAAGAGGACACCATAGAGAAGTCTCACAGTAGCAGTGAGTGGCATTGCAATGATGAGACACAATGGAGACAGAATGTTGCTGTTGTAGTTTTATTTTGAACCAAATAACCAAATAATTTAAAAGTCAGCAACAACCAATATGATCAGACAGTATGGAAATAAAAAGATTCACATGGAATAAAAAAATTAAAAGTCTTAACACTCTTAACGTGATAACTTGCAAGTATCAGCTTCCAGATGAACACTGTAATCAGTGTATAACAACTGTTAGGACCCAGTTGTGTACCTAAAAATACATTATTAATGTAAGGAGCAAGCTGACTTGCTGCCTTTGTGTATTAGTAATACGTTTGTGGCTATAAAATTAAAAAAATCATATTCAATTTCCAAAATGAAAGGAGCACATCTGCTGTTTGGGGGGCCTTTATCACGTCCCATTCTGGAAGTGCAGATGAGAGAGGGGAATTGATGTGACACCGCCAGAAAGTAATGGGAAGCAATTGGTGCCTATAGGTGTGGAGGAGAGAGGGATTAAACTAATTTAATTGTAAGGCACCTAATAAGAATAGGCAAAACTGCATGTGATTTATAATTAACCGCCTAGAAGTGCAAAAGCCACAGTGAACCGTTTGGAAACATGCTGAAATCTGAAGAGGCCTGGAACGGTGTATGTAAAAGGAAGGGTTGCCATTATGCAGTGCATTAAAAAAAAACATGCAAACATACATTACAAATTACTTTTGTTGGAACATGAAAGGAAATAAGTACATGTGATGTCCTTGTGATCAATTCGAGTTGCCTCTAAAACTATCTACCCAGTTTATCTTAGCCGTATTTGCTAATATAGTTTTACATTGAAGTCTCGTGGGGCCTATACGATTCATGAAAACTGGCATTAGAGGTAGCCAGGTTTTATTTCTGACTCATGCAGTAGAGGGCAGTACAGTCTAATAAAAGGGTGACACCTGGTGGTTAGACTTTAGTACTGCATTGCTTGTTGTGGTCAGACTATTGGCCACATTAACGGGTTCCACTTTGTGTAGCTGTTGGAGAGCAATAACCAAACGCACTATTGGATAAACAAGATGGTAGGCCTCCACGTCCAACTTCAACTTTCTACACTAATAAGAGATGCTGTGTCCTCCTCCCCTCTCTTCCTCATAAACCAAATTGTAACTCATCCAATCCGCCAGGGGGCGCTGTGTTAAAGACGTAATCGGCTGTTGACCAATCATCGGCGCCCAGCAGTTTGAACAAGAAGCGGGTGCGTCGGTTTCGGATTCCTTCGGGACGATAATGAAAAAACGAATCGATAACATAATTAATCATGGGAATGGATTAAACCGCACATCAAGTGTTGCAGTGAGTTTCGTCGGCTAGTGTTGTTATAAGAGGCATTCATAGAGTTAGCAACACTCGAGCTACCTGGCTAAACGTGACCCTCGGGATGTCACCGTGTGTCTTCTCTCTGTCAGTAACGTCAGCTGCATGCGCCTGAACGCCCCATCCACCCGCCGACGAGTCTGGATTCTGACGAGTCTGGATTATTAGCGCCGTCACATGAAGCCGGTAACTATGAAGACGTACGGCAAGGAGAGTCGAAAGCTGTCCCGCTGGATCTCCCCGGACAACCGCAAGAAGGCCTTCGACAGCTCGCGCTCGACAGACGGCGACTGCTCCGTCTTTGAGCCCGCGAACCCGGCCAAGAAAAGGTACGTTCAGGCTCCTTTTAGCCAGAGAGGGCTTCACGGGCCTTCGGTTAACGCGGAGTAACTTTAATAACTTAAGTTTGAACGGCTTTCTTCAAGTCAGACTCGACTTCACTTGACCCGTGTTAGACATGGCATCTGATTCATGGCCATGTAATGTATAACATACAAATACAAGGTATGTCACCGAATTGTATGACTCATATATGGACATTCGGCTAAAAGCAAGGATAAACAATGTCAACATAAACATTTGACTTTATACAATCATACAACAGTAATGTTGAAATGTTATCGGTATAATTGGAAATGTGTAAACTGTAATAGAGTTCTGCAATTTAGAATATACATGGTTTTAATCTATGAAATAGTTGATTTAGTGGTTAAGTGGATGCTTTTGTTATGGTGTCATTGCACATAGATTCTCCTGGCGCTAGCATGAACTGATGTTAATAATGGTACAATATCGTCAGATTTCTTAATTTTTGAGTGTATCACAGATCTTTCAGAAAATATCAGTTGATATAGCACATGCTGTATGTCAGCAGAAGTCCTTTACCAACCCGTTTTGAGGGATCCTGGTGGAAAATGTGTGATTCATATTTATATTAATAATACTATTTTTTTAATTCTCTCATTAAAAAAATCAATCATAGTTTAAAAAAATATTTAATCAACCTACTTTCTCTCATGTTGGATATCACATCCTTACTTCCCCCTGATTTAACGTGTTGATTGTTCCACTGGGCAGAGGGAGGAAGACCAGCGTTTCCATTCGTGGAGCGACCCGTCCCGCCAAGAGGAAGGCCATGCTATGTCTGGCTGAGAAGAGCTATGCGGAGGAGAATGCGCCCTCTCCTTACCGTCCTCAGCCTGCTCGGCAGAGCAAGACCGTCAGGTCTGTGAGCAAACACGCAGCTGGCCATTCTTGTGGGATGTCATTAATTAATCAATCTGCATTTCATTCCAAGTCAAGATTCTTACCATGCCAATTACATGGGAATCAGATTTTCTTAGATGACACGGTTTACATTATTTTAATTACAGCAGAATAGACAGAATAAACTAACTTTGCATCATTGAAAGTGCTAGCGTTCCATTTCCCCCCCTGACCCACTTGCTCATCGTTTGGTTTGAACACTTTCTTCATTATCAGAGTGAAGAACACCAGCGTCGCCTGTGGTCGAGCAGTGCGTCCTGCCAAAAGAAGAGCCCTGTTATGTCTGATGGATGCCACCAGCGATGAGGACGACATCAGCAGGGCTTCTTCGTCCGCCCAGCAGAGCAGGACAGCCAGGTCTGTGCACTATGACCGTGTCACAAATCACTATATCAAAATAATAACTTTGAGACGATACCTGCCATAAATATCATGATACCAGATACCTACAATACCATAATTCTATACAATACCAAAATTCATCTATAATAGTAATAAATAAACATCTGTATGGTTACATTTCTTACGAGCTTGTTCCTGTCCAGCTTTTTGAACACTTAACAAATGGCATTAGTATTAGCCTCCAGCAAGAAATTAATAAAAACTACATGGTGCCATCATAGCATTGATTATACACTGCTATGTAGGCCTTTTTTCTTCAGTTCAAATAAAAAGAGATTACAAGTCATTCTTGAGCCAGTCGGTCTATTGATCCCCTCATAAATCAGCTGAAGAGTGTCGGCCACCCAAAGCCATGTTCCAACCAACTATGAGGGGGAAAATAAACCGATTTCTCATTCATTTGAACCAAAGTCCGTGAATATCTGAGGTTTGTGAGTTCTAAACCACTCTATCGTGTTTTTTAATGAATTAATTAATTTAGTCTGATAAGAATTAAACACCCTGGCCTGGATGGACTGGTGGCCTGTCCAGGGTGAACCCTGCCTTCGCCCTGTGTCAGCTGGAATCGGCTCCAGCGCCCCGCGACCCTAATGAGGATAAGCGGTTGGACGAAGGCTGGAAGAATTAAACACATTAATCTAACGCGATCACCAAAGTTTGAATGCAGGGCTGTTTTCAGTCTGAACGCCAGCGTAATGTCCTCAGTCATTCATGTAACCATCAGCTTTCTTGCGTTTGTCCCTTTAGTGGTCATCATCTTTCTGCGGGCCGCTTTGTAACGCGCCGCAAGCGTGCTGCAGCCACCAAACTTGCAAAATCGGCATTCGACACACTCGACTCTTCAGACGACTTTACTTCCGGTGTATTCGGTCCCAAGAGAATATTTCGGCCCAGGGGGAGGAAGGCCCTCCCGGCGCCTTTGTTGTCGAGTGCAGAGAACTCGCTGAACATTGCGGGCGCCGCCGGCTTCTCCGCCAAACCCTTCCGAGAGACTTCCCTTAACGGGTCAACGGACCGCAGCCTCGGACCCTGCCCCAGGAAGCCCATCTTTTGCTCCACCCCCTCGGCGGGCTCCTTCAGCAAAGGGCCACGCCCTAAACCCCTGTCAAACAACGACCACTCCTCCAGCCCTCCGTCCATGTCCGTGAGTTGCAGCCGTGTCTTTAGCACATTCAAAGAGGACAGCGATTCGCCGGGGCTGCCCGGTTCACCGCCGCTTTCTGCCCAACCCATCGAGCGACTTCGATCCGAGGAGACGCGAGAGCCAAGCCCGCATCCCCACGAAGAGCCCTCCGGTTATTTGTTAACGGAGCCCAAGAGCTCCAACAAGAGACGTCGCCGCAGCGAGGACAACGCAAGAACCGGGAATGTCGGAGAGTCGTCGAGTCTCGCACTGCGCCCGACAGACGGCGGGGAAAGCGGCAGCAGCAGTCGGTTAGTTTCGGCAGCCGGAGGGATGGAGCGGCTCAGGAAGTCTCTGAAGGAGAGGTGTCTGGCCGAGGGCTGCGCCGTGCAGCTGGAACAATTGGGCAAGGGCGTTATGTCGCAGCTGTGCGGTCGCCGAACCGCTGACCTTCTGCAGTCCTCAGAACCATCGTCTCGCCGAGGTTCATCAGTGAGCACCATTAAAGCTCTCCGGCGTTCAGGCTCGGTGAATCGTTCAGAGGCCTCCCAACACGCCGCTTTGGTGGCTGGCGGTCATAGGGCCGACGCCTCGCCGTCAACCGGAGACTCGCCTTCACAGGCAGCCGCGGAGCAGTCGGCATCAGTACTTTATGTTGACACGTTCATGGTGGGCGCACATCTACCAGCCGACGGGCCGATGGGCAGCGCCACGCGAACACCGCCTGCTGGAGCAGGTCAGGGCGAACGTCTGCCGAAGAAATGCACAGTTCAGATCCACAAACTGGCGTTGGCCCGCGGAAGCATGTTCAGAAACGACTCTATAGATGACACGAAGGACCCAGACAACGTCATACTATTAGGAGAAATCACAGAGGGAGGGACGTTGTCGGCAAACCACACCGGTCAAACGCAGACGCGCTCCGATTGCCCAGAAGCGTCGCTCACGGCAACGCTGAAGGAGAGATGTCGATCTGCCGAAGTCCTCGTCGAGGTGAGGAGAGTAAGTTCGTCGCAGCTCAAAGAAGAGACCCTCGAATCTGAGAAGGATGCCAACCGCCGCGCCGCAGAGAACAGCCTCTCGCCCCGCTCCGGAGACGATCCGGGCAAAGAGAACAAAAAGACGCATGCCGCCGCGAAGGAGACGAAGCCGAGGAGGAGCACGTCGGCCGACCGGCCCGGGACCACCAGGAAGGCGTGCGTGAGCGGCCTGAGCGTGAGCCGCTGGAAGAACCACGCCGGCGCACACGCCTTCAGGAGCAAGGCGGTGGACTGCAGCATCAACGACCTCATCCCCACGCAGCACAAACAGCCACAGGTGAGAACGCCAACGCACACGTCATACATTCATTGACACACACGATCGCCAAAATCGACTCAAAATTTTTAAAAAATCCTTGTAACGTTGAAATTTCAATTAGTTAGTCTATGAAATGTTGTTTTTCCTTCAGTCCACCAAACTGTAATTAATGGGGTGGGGGGTAAAGAGCTGATGGGTGGAGCTGTGGCGTTGTTGACCAACTGATCTCCCCGTGTGTAGGAGTGGCTGGGGAGCGCCGTGGGTTTCTCCACGCCACAGAAAGCCGGTCGCCTCAACCTCTCCTCTCTGCTGGCTGACCTGACGCCCAACACGCACACCTGGAGTCGACTCAAGGCCGCCCTCTCTGTTCACCGCAGGAACAAAGGTAACGCGCACACGCCCACGGTCAAGTTGTTTTGGGGATTTGGTTTCCAGCCGCGGGTTCAATGATTGTCTTAATTATCCCTCGCTGCCTCCCGTTAGTGCTTCTCACGCCGAGCAGTTCACGTCCGGCGATGCCCCGCTCGTCTCAACATGCGTACTTGGCCGACCTCAGCCAGGACCTCTTTTCCACACCCTTTCGAACGCCACTCCCCAAGCGCCTGCGGTCAGGCTTGCTGAGCAGCGATTCTCCGGTACAACACACACACATACGTTCAAGAAGACGCTGGACTATGAATGGGTTGTGACACTCGATGGGGACACCCTGGTGTCTTTTCGCCACAGGTTCCGTGTGAGGCCGTGGATCTGTCGGACGCAGAGAAGGTGTGTGCCGAGTGCGACCAGCCACGCCCTCTGCCGTGGGAGGAGTGCGTACTCCCTCACCGCATGAAACGGTGTGTGAAGATAGGGGAGGGGACATTCGGGGAGGTCTTTTCCACCACCAACGCATCAGGAGACACTGTCGCACTCAAAGTATGTATTCGTCCATGTATGTGTGTGTGAGCGTTACTTTGTGTGTTTGGCTGCGTCACAATGTTACGAAACATTTGCGGTATAATATTCTAAACAAGGTTCACTTGCTGCTGTTTTCCGGAGCTTATGAATGTATTCCACGGGTATTCCACCTTCAGGGAATGAGCTCAGGTCACGACCGAAGTGCATAGTCCAACCGCATGACAGCCAGCGTTTGACTTTAACATTGTGTTGGGGTTTCAAAAGAATAATAACATAAAGAACATCAAATATTTGCTATAGATGTTCAATGAAAATAAATACATCTGTTGTATTGGCAGATCATTCCACTAGAGGGCAACGAGAAGGTGAACGGAGAGGACCAGAAGACCTTCGGAGAGATTCTTCATGAGATAATTATCTCAAAGTAAGTAGGACGTGGAGTATTTTTTGGGGGATCCATAATACACGTTTGGACCTGTGTGAGGTTAAAACTGGCCGGAGTCATATGGTCTGGAAGTTTCAGTGAAGTGAAACCTAATGATGGGGAAACGGCACAAGAGCAGCTGAGCCAGACAGCGTTGTTTGTGTTCCTGCAGGGAGCTGAGCAGCCTCAAAGAGAAGCAGCGGAACAAGACTCACGGCTTCATCGGTCTCAACGAGTAAGTGCCTCCCTCTGGTGGCGTCGGCTGGTGTCCGTCGGCGCCTCAGCAGGTTTGTTGATGCGACTCGTCTTGTTTCCTCACAGCCTCCACTGCGTTCAAGGCAGCTACCCTCCGGATTTCCTAAAGGCTTGGGACGCCTTCGACCAGCAGAAAGGCTCCGAGAATGACCGACCAGGTCAGTGAGAGAGGAAGCTGGTGGCGTTTGTTTGTCACCGTGTATTTGAGGTTGCAGCCTGATGGAACTCAAAGAGGCTTTTCTCGCTTTAACATTATATATTTACAGGCGGCAACCTGAAGAGTGACGCCGGTGCTGAAGTGTTTTAAAACGTGCATTCTCTCTACTGGCCAGCAGGGGGGCGACTCCTCTGATGAGAATAGGATCTTTCTCATTGTAAACATGAGTTTATGATCTCAATCTCTAGTTTCTAGTCTTCTTCAATATGCCATAATGTTCATTTAGTAAACAGACCAGGTCATCAAAGTTCTATTGTGAAAGAAGAGGCCATAAAAGCTCACAGGTCCCAAAGCAGACATCTCAAGGAAGGACGGACTTGGCCAGGAACATTAAGGTTCCTGCGCAGCAATCTAACTTTCTATAGCTTTTATTATCTCATAAAAAAATAAAAAAAATCATATTTTTTTCATTTGTTTAAAGTGTGCCGGCATATTGCATACATAAAAAATACATTTAAAACAGTCTTTAAAAAGCCCATTGGTATCCTCTGGGCGCCGCGTGGTGACGCGTTACGGTGACTCCGCCCACTCTGAATATACAGTGCTTTTACCGGCTCTCTGGGATTCGGCTGCATGTCTGTCTGTTTCATCAGCGCTCTCTTTTATCACTTTCTCTCTCTCTCTCTGACCAGATTTCTTCAACGCGGACCAGTTATTCATAATCCTGGAGTTTGAGTTTGGCGGTGCCGACCTGGAGAACAGCAATGGAACGGTAGGCGCTCTTTCCTCAGATAGAGGCACGACTCATCACACTCGATGTGGCTCTTTACATTTGTACGTTGGCTGGACTGCATTACAAGTAAAAGTGAAATATGTTCACTGAAAGACTGACGATCCTCAGCATCTAATCGAAATGTTAACCTCCGGACACAGTATATGCAAAAAAAAAACGGAATTCAGTTTTTGAGCTTTTTGGGTGCAGGAGTACAAATGAGGTCTTTAATGAAAGTTTCTATTGTGTCGTCAAGCTGACGTCTTTGACGGTGGCCAAGAGCATCCTTCATCAGGTCACTGCTGCCTTGGCTGTTGCTGAGCAGGAGCTCCGCTTTGAACACAGGTAGAGTGGCACACACACACACACACACACACACACACACACACGGTGGCTTGTTCAGACGAGTATGTAGCTCACGATATGCCAACCAGACGTGATGCGAGAAACATCCAATGATGAGCAACCTGTTGCCTGCAGGGACCTCCACTGGGGCAACGTGCTGGTCAAAGCCACCACGCAGAAGAGGGGGAGCTTCCTCCTGAACGGAGCGGCCCACTCTCTGGAGACCAAAGGGGTGCTGGTCCGCATCATCGATTACTCTCTCTCCAGACTGGAAATCGGTGGGCTAACATTCACCTCCCTCTTGTCAGACTTTGTGCTTCGTGTATTTCATATATTGTTACAGTCCTATAGAGTAATAGTAATAGTAGTGTGTGTATAATACTAGTACAACATGTCTTGCTCTCTCCAGATGATCTGACGGTGTCCTGTGATATCTCCAATGACGAGGAGCTCTTCATGGGCCGGGGAGATTACCAGTTCGACATCTACAGACTGATGAGACAGGAGAACGGGTCAGTGTGTTTATGTGTCAGAGGTTATGTGTCTACGCATTGATATATATATATATGTATATATATACATATTTAAAACATAAAACTGGCCGGCGTTTCTGAGAGTAATACCTTTGATGGGTCGAGTCTCAGCCAACCGGCGTTAAGACGTCTACATGCTTCATTGTGGGTTTAGGGTTGAACGTCAGCTCATCTACTGCTGTAATGCTGCACAGTGTACCGATACTGAAAAGGTAACGCGGTACCTGTACTTTAAAAACTATATGATTTAGCATATTTGGTGAGGGAAGCAACCAGAGAGCTTTTTAAGTCAAAGAAGTGAAATGTTCTGCAATGGCCAAGTCAATCACCCGGCCTGAATCCAATGGAGCTGCTTTTCACTTGCTGAGGACGAAAGTGGAGGGCCATTTCCCCAAGAAGCATCAGGAAGTGAAGACGGTGGCAGAAGGCCTGGCAGAGCGTCACCAGGGAGGAAACCCAGCGTCTGGGTTCCAGACTTCAGGCTCTACTTGACTGCAAAGGATTTGTAACCAAGTATTAAAATTGACAATTACATTGATTATGTTAGTTTGTCCAATTACTTTTGATCCCTTAAAATGGATGGGACACATAAAATGTGTTATAACTCCTACACCGTTTACCTGATGTGGATGTAAAGACCCTCGACTTAAAGCTGGAAGTCTGCTCTTAAAGCACATCGTGGGTGGGGATGCTTTTGTGTAAGCTTCCTGTGATTGACATGTTTTAAAGTATGAAATGTTTGGCTCATTCCTTTTTAACGTAAAATCATTGTGTGTGTGTGTGTGTGTGTGTGTGTGTGTGTGTGTGTGTGTGTGTGTGTGTGTGTGTGTGTGTGTGTGTGTGTGTGTGTGTGTGTGTGTGTGTGTGTGTGTGTGTGTGTGTGTGTGTGTGTGTGTGTGTGTGTGTGTGTGTGTGTGTGTGTGTGTGTGTGTGTGTGTGTGTGTGTGTGTGTGTGTGTGTGTGTGTGTGTGTGTGTGTGTGTGTGTGTGTGTGTGTGTGTGTGTGTGTGTGTGTGTGTGTGTGTGTGTGTGTGTGTGTGTCCTCAGAAATAACTGGAGTAACTACAACCCCCACACCAACGTGCTGTGGCTCCATTACCTGTGCTCCAAGCTGCTCTCCATGAAGTACCGGAGCTCGGGAGGGAGGGGCTTCAAGGCCATGAGAGCGGAGCTCGCGCGTTTCCATGGCAACGTCCTCCAGTACAGCTCTGCCACCGAGGCGCTGCAAACCTGCCCCATGTTCCAGTAGTACGAGTGTGAAGACGGTGTCGTCCGTCGGCACGTCGTCCTCCATGAGCTCTGACGTGTTATTCATTTTATTTTTAATGTCCAGCGTTTAATTGTCATTTGACACAAAAAAACTTTTGAAAACAATGTATTCATGATTGTCATATTTGAAAATGTTGAAGTGTCTTTAATGCCTGTTCACGAATTTCTCTATATGCATGAAAAAATTAGTCATACTGAATAAATGTTGCATCTGATTTCTAACTGCATCTAAAAGTGGTTTTGCAATCATGATTATTTGACATTTCAGATAAGTACCGAAGTGATTTATTGATTTATCAATAAGTGTATAGACAGAAAATTAGACTTTAATGGTTTTAAAACTCTCATCCATTCAAAATAATTAAAATTATTTGTGAACCAAAAATGCTAAGAGCTCAGTGGTTGGTTTTTCTTAAAGTCTTTGTAGTCTCTGCTGTTGGTGGATCAAATAATTGTAATTTTTATATATATATAATTAAATAATCAGTTGCCGCCCTAATCAACAGCCACAATATGTGGACATGTGAGATTTTAGACACTGCATATTCTGGGTTATAACAAAAGCATGAAATGCACTTCATCAGAGGCCTTCTGAAGGTGTTGCACTGCAGTTGCTTGAGATCAATAAAATTAATCCTGTTAGTGATTGACGACAAACCATAAATAATGGTGTACTCAGACTGTCCACATGCTTTATGGACAGCCTGAGCAGCGCTGTCTCAGTTCTGTATAATGACCAATAAGAAAGAAAGGAATGTCATTGGATTTTCTTTTCTTTTTTCTACTAAAATATAAATTAATATCCTCATCAGTCGGGTTATAATGATAATTTGTTTGTTTTTACAGGATGTTTGTATTGGGTGCATTTTGCTGAGGTATTTGTTTTGCTAAATTAGCCACAGACATTCCCAACTGGTCACATCACAACTTTACTATGTGATGTAAAACGACACTGAGAAGGACTCCATCCAGCCCCCCTCCCCCCACACAACACATTCCATGAGACGCCTTCGATTTCGTAACTGCGATTAGAAAAACACCTGCATGTACCCTGGGTCTGTCCTTCATGCCGCCGGTGTACAAAGAGGAAACCAGTACAAAAACAAAATATTTAATCTAATTTGTTCATCAAGATTATCATACATTTTTGCATTGAGACAAGCTTCATTTTGGTACGGTGAGTGGCGAGTGTCCGTTTTGACGAGGATCTTGATTGAATGCGTCAAATGCTTCCAAACCCGGAGAGAGACACCCCGGGTGCTGATTTTCAAGAAACGGAGGTTCTCCAGGAATACGTCACGTGGTGGTGGAGATCGGAGCAACGGTTTGCGTTTTAAAAAAAGGAAGACTGCTTTAATAAAAAACAACATATGGAGACATTTCAAACTATGCAAACAAGATCCGGCAGGCCTTTGTTCCAGAGAAGAGGTCAGGCATGTGTTTGAGAAGCACTTTTTGGTTGAGCTTTGAGGCAATGTTTGAGATGGCCTTGCTGGTGATGAGCCCATACATCTGTTGGTGTGTGTGTGTGTGTGAGTGTGAGTGTGAGTGTGAGTGTGAGTGTGTGTGTGTGTGTGTGTGTGTGTGCGCGTGTGTGTGTGTGTGTGTGTGCGCGTGTGTGTGTGTGCGTGGGTGTGTGTGTGTGTGTGTGTGTGTGTGGGAAGCAAACGGATGTGTATAAGAAGCAATGAACTGCATATGAGTAAATGTAGTTGCGGCTGCTGTGCGTATGTTTGTGTGTGTGTGTGTGTGTGTGTGTGTGTGTTCTTGTGCTCTTGTGCTCAGAAGGAGAAGTATTTGGTGAACCACTCCTGTTTCAGCCCATCTGTCCCCCTCTGATCCAGATACGGACCCCTGAAAAACACAGAAAGACACATGCATTGACTTTTCTAAACTCATATTAACATGTCGTCGTCCTGCGTTCAGAGCGCCGGGCGCTTTTGAGAAACCCGTAGAGGTTTATATGTTTTGCTTATTTTTCTCCATTTCACTCTGTGTTTTAGGGAGGCGGCAGGGGGCGACTCCTCTGGTTGTATAGACGTCTATAGAAATTAACTCTACTTCTCTCTTTCTTTATTTCCTCAGTAAACATTGTAAACATGAGTTCATGGTCTCAATCTCTAGTTCTAAGTCTTCTTCGATACAGCGTGATGTTCATTTAGTAAATGATGGTCATTTGGAGTCAAACAGACCATAAAGCAGAGGATGCTTTAGGGCGAGGCTACAAGGTGATTGACAGGTGGCTACCACAGTTTTGTCCAATCCGGGAGTCGGACATTTTTTCATCGTACAACTTTAACACGTTCACATTGTGTTTTACTTCATGAATTGCGACATTTTAATCATTAACACTAATAAAAATGGCCAGAAACCAAGCTGTAGGCAGTCAAAATGCTGAACTTGGACAGCTGCAAAGAAGTAGTCTCCAAGCCGATGGGTGACACCACAGTGACTATGCACCATTATTTGATACACTTGATGCTCCAAAGACTTCTAATGAAATAGTATACTTTTCTGAATTGAACCCGAGATATCCATTACTTGTGAGGATATATTGTACCTATATAAATGTGTTGTATGTTTTTGGTTACAGGTGACTGTGGTATCTTATCCAGAAGAAGGCCGATAATGTGGTTCATGGCAGTACTGACCGACTCCTCTGTTCTCCCTCCTTCTTACATTGGTAAAGACATCAAACACGGCCCTACCTGATCGATTGGGCCTGCAGGTGTGCGTGCGGCTCCTGGCAGGAGGGCGCGACGTAGCGGATGCCCGTCTGCGGCGAGGGGCAGACTGGGAGCGGGGCGGTGGGCGCCGGCGTGGGGGGGACGCAGGAGGTCCGGGATCTGGTGGAGCGGGGGAGGGAGGGGGAGGAATGCTGGCCGAGGGACAGGGAGGTGTGCTTGTGTGGGAGGGAGGAGGTGGAATAGTGGGTGGAGGTCTGCGGTTGGGAGGTGGACTGGTGGGGCAGAGTTGAGGAGGAGCGCTGATGTACAGAGGAGGAGGAGGATGAGGAGGATGAGGATGAGGGGGGTACGAAGATGTTCCTGTCGTAGGTGCCGGCATTGGGGATGGAGGTGACGCGAGGAGGAGACTCCACATGCTTCCTCTGTTGGGAGAGATTCACACACAATCAGAAGGATGCTGGTATTCTCTATTCTCTATTCCCAATAAAGACCATAAATAAACCAAAACAAGGGATCACTTCTTCACGATGAACACGGGCACTGTCGTTTATTTTCATTCAATCCCACATACAATTTCCTTTTCCTGTGAATATTCACTAGAGCACAACATGTGTATTAATCCGCAGCTGAATATAGTCCTCATAGTTTACACATTGGATTTTGGAAATAATTTTTATTATATTATTATTTTAGAGTAAACTATATATTTGTTCCCTTTGTTTGAAACTTGCTTGGAAACGTTCCCGCTTTTGTCCACCACGGGCGCCAAAAAATGAAAAGTTCCTCATGGTAACTTTAAATATAGAAAATCACCAACTCTATCCTTTAATAAAATGGATGCCTGTTTTTTTGTCTTTTTCTTCTTAAAAAAACAAACCATTCTTCAAAACGTGACTTGGTTTTATACCAAAATGTAATTCTCAAAAATAAAATATTCAACTGGCCACGTTCTTAGCATATTACTTCTTCTTGTGACGCAGCGTGTTCACGGCGGACCGCAGCTCTGCCGAGCAGGAGGCGTGTCGGTGGGGCGTCGGCTCCGGCCCAGCGAGCTCTTCTGGATCCTTTTGATGAATACATTATGAACACATGCACTCACCCTCATGGTCGGCGTGACGCTCCCGGGTGGGATTTGGTGTCACGGGGACTGAGGGTGCTGTTGTCCCCGGCAACGAGAGGGTGGAGCTGCAGCTGATGCCGCTCTCCCTGGAGGGAAGGAGGACGAGGAAGGACTGTTCCTCTGTTGCATGGGAGCTGTGTCTGGAGGGTGGATCGCTTCCTTCTCTGCCTCACGCCACGCCGATGGCTCGCTGGTGATTAATGCTGTTGATGACTCCGTTCTACTTTGATTTGGTCCGAGTGGTCCAAGTTGTCCGTTCACTCTCGGCCTCCCACCCCCCGTATGCATGGGAATCCTTGGATTGAAGTGCTTGGATCGATGGAAATTGAGCAAACTGAATCTGCCCATAAGGACTGCGGGATGTGATCTAAAGCTGCGCAACGAACGAGTTGGTCGACCTTGAGTTGAAGTCAAAGGAAGATATCGCTGCAAAAACTGGGAAAGTCAGAATTAACTGTCTTCAGAGTCAATTAGAGAGAAACTTTGAACAAAATATGTTCACATTATTTCCCCAAATCATGAATATCACTGTGACTGGTGGTACAGGCAGATCTTCTGACCGGTGTGGATGATGGACTTAAAGAAGCCCGTCCAATCATTCCTTCATGGAGGTCTGAGTCGTGGTCCATGCCTCCTACTCATTGAATGCTGTTCATTCTGTACGCGCGTCATCTATTCTTCTGTCCATCCTGGAGAGGGATCCTCCTCTGTTGCTCTCCTGAAGGTTTCTTCCCTTTTTTCCCTGTGAAAGAGTTTCTCCTGATCCGATGTGAGGTCCTGGGACAGGGATGTCGTATGTGTAGAGCAGGGGTGCTCAATACGTCGATCTGGCGACCTGCCAGTCGATCGCGGCCTAGTATTGGTAGATCGCATGACATAAAAATAAATTGGCCCGCCCCCCTGTAACTTTCTCTATAGCGCCAGATAACAGCAGAAGCGTGTCCTTTCTGTCTCTACGTGTCGCGTCATCAGTCCTCAGCTCGCCGTCTCGCGCCGCTGAGCTCCGCTGGCTTGCGCACATTGGGGCGGAGAGAAAAAGTCACTAGCACCCCGTCAGTCCATCGGCTTGACTTGGTCACATTATAAGTAGCTCGCATGTTGAAAAAGTGTGACCACCCCTGGTGTACAGACTGTAGGGCCCTTTGAGGAGAGGTTGTAATGTGTGATTCTGGGCTACCGTTAATAGCCATGCATTAGTGTTAGGATAAGTCTGGCTTTATTCTCTGTATATATTCTCTGTATATATACATATATATATACATATGTACGTATGTACATATGTATATAAATAATGTTTACTTCAACAAATCCAATAAAAGATAGCGGTCCTAGTTCTGAATGTTGTACGTTTAATGAAAAAGAAGAAGAGCGAACAGAGCGTCCAGAACACTTTCAGCCACGGACCTGGTGCTCTAGTGAGCGGCAGAAGGGCCAAACCTAAACTACAGTGCCGGGTTTATATATATATATATATGTACATACCTAAACTACAGTGCCGGGTTTATATATATATATATATATATGTACATACCTAAACTACAGTGCCGGGTTTTCACCGTGATGTAGGAACACGTCACCCGGTGCAATTAGTAACAAAAAAAGTAACAAAAATCGATGTATTAATTTAATTATATCAGACAACGCTCAGGTATTTGTGGAGCATAAGACCAAATAGCATCAGTTCTATAGGGGATTATTAGAGTCTGTAGAGTGTGTGTGTGTGTGTGTGTGTGTGTGTGTGTGTGCACGTGTGTGTGTGTGTGTCTATGTCTGTGTGTCTATGTGTGTGTGTGTATGTCTATGTGTGTGTGTGTGTGTGTCTGTGTGTGTGTGTATATGTCTCTGTGTGTCTGTGTGTGTCTGTGTGTGCATGTGTCTATGTGTGTGTGTGTGTGTCTATGTGTGTGTGTGTGTGTGTGTGTGTGTGTCTATGTGTGTGTGTGTGTCTGTGTCTGTGTGTGTGTGTGTGTCTATGTCTGTGTGTGTGTCTATGTGTGTGTGTGTGTGTGTGTCTATGTCTGTGTGTGTGTCTGTGTCTGTGTGTGTGTGTGTATATGTCTCTGTGTGTCGGTGTGTGTCTGTGTGTGTGTGTGTGTGTGTCTGTGTGTGTGTGTGTATATGTCTCTGTGTGTCGGTGTGTGTGTGTGTGTGTGTGTGTGTGTTTGTGTGTGTGCATGTGTCTATGTGTGTGTGTGTCTGTCTATGTGTGTTTGTGTGTGTGTGTGTGTGTCTATGTGTGTGTGTGTGTGTCTGTGTCTGGGTGTGTGTGTGTGTGTGTGTGTGTGTGTGTGTGTGTGTGTGTGTGTGTGTGTGTGTGTGTGTGTGTGTGCGCTCCCACCACTAATCTCTTGATGAGCTGGTCCCTCTCGGTCAGTCTCTCCTGCAGTCTCCCCAGCTGCAGGTCATCACACCGGGGCTCCCTCCTCCTGCACCGCTCCTCCCGCTCGCGCAGTCTGCAGTTAAATCATATACGCAAACACACACACACTTTTCTCACATACCCGCCCTTCATTTACAAACCCGCTGGATTCCCCCCCCCCCCCCCCCCCCCCCGCGCGTCTCGCCCTCTACTCACTCGTTCTCCAGGGCCACGATGCGTGCCTGCAGGTGCGTCTGGGCGCTGCTGTACTCGGACACCAGGCTCTGCATCTCCTTCTTGTGCTTCCGCCTGATCTCCTCCACTTCCTCCCTCCTCTTGTCCTCCTCGCGCTCCTTCTTCTTCTCCTCGTCCACCTCCTCCTCTTTCCCGTCTTCCTCTCTCCTCTCCTCCCAGTGTTTCTGCGACTCCTCCAGTTTCTCCATCTCCACCCTCAGCTTCTCCACCTCCTCCTTCAGACGCTGGGCCTCCTCCTCCAGCTGGGCGTCCCTTTTCTTCCGCAAATCCACGACTTCCACTTCTTTTTTCTCCTCGGCTTCGGGGTTCTCCTGCACCGACCTGATAAGAGACGGGAGGCACAGGGGAAGGATTGAAATAAAGGAGGAGACCTGTACTGTACAATATAACAATTATGATAGAACGGGATCTTAAAGGAGGTTAATTTGAGTCCCTTACTTTTATTCTACTACAATATTTACCCTTTCTCTGCACTACTTTTCATCTAGAACAGTATATAATTAACCTCAACAAGACACAAAAGAAGTGCAAACATGCAATTCATTGTCACTTACTAAATTAATTTGAAAGATTATGTACACATTTTAAAAGGCGAAAAACACAATTTCTCCAGAATGAGAGGATCTTAAATCTTTTGTTCAGAATTGAGAAAGTCGTGAGCAGAGACTGGTGGATAATTCTACATTTTAGGAGGATTTCTCCCTTGCAGAGAGTCACATGACACGGTGGATTCCAGCATCCCAACTGTACGCAAAATATGAAACACACTACGCTACGAGAACATGGTTAAAACATTTTTCATCTGTGCCATATTATCTGCCCAGAGAATTGATACAAATATTATCTTTAAATGCACTACAGGAATGTGATACTGTCATGTTAGATGATTGATGCTTTCTGACGTGGAGTCTTGTTTGAAGCTGCTGGCTAAGGATGAGCGTAGGTACAGTCAGATTGTAATACATGCCGGTGGTAACGACGCCCGAGCCCGTAGGTCGGAAGTCAGTAAAATGAATGTGGAATCGGTGTGTGCTTATGCCAAGACGTTGTCGGACACCGTAATTTTCTCTGGCCCTCTCCCAAATTTGAAAACTGACGAATTATATAGCCGTATGTCGTCTTTCAACCGCTGGCTGTCGAAGTGGTGCCCAGCGAATAAGGTGGGCTACGTAGACAACTGGAAGACTTTCTGGGGAAAACCTGATCTGATGAGGAGGGACGGCGTCCATCCCACGTTGGAAGGCGCGTCTCATTTCTGCGAATATGACCACGTTGATCACGGACCTAATCCATGACAATCCGGGGTTCAGATCAGGAACCGGGAGCAGAGTTGTAGTTTAACACCCTTCTCTGCTCTTCTTGTCAAGCAGTTACCCATCCATTACTCTAGAATAGAGACTGTGAAGACTGTGTCTGTCCCACGGCCACTTAAATTAAATAAATCTAAAGTAAACACAAGAGGAGTCGTACACAATAACCTTATACAAGTTAACACCATTATTTCAGCAGTGCAACAAAACAGGACTATTAAATGTGGTCTCCTAAATATTAGATCTCTGTCATCTAAAGCTGTGTTACTAAATGATTTAATAACAGATAATCACATTGATTTATGTTGTCTAACTGAAACCTGGCTGCGCCATGAAGCATATGTCTGCCTAAATGAGTCGACTCCTCCAAGTCATGTTAATACTCACATTCCTCGAGACACCGGTCGAGGAGGTGGAGTAGCAGCCATCTTTGACTCGAGCCTTTTAATAAATCCTAAACCTAAATTAAATTACGACTCATTTGAAAGCCTTGTTCTTAGTCTTTCACATCCAACCTGGAAAACATTACAGCCGATTCTATTTGTGATTCTGTACGCCACCGGTCCATATTCAGAGTTTATATCAGAATTTTCAGAATTTATATCAAGTTTGGTTCTTAAAACTGATAAAGTTATTATTGTAGGAGATTTTAATATTCATGTGGATGTTGATAATGATTGCCTAGGTACTGCATTCATCTCATTGTTGAACTCGATCGGCTTTCGTCAGAGAGTACAGAAACCCACTCACAGCTTTGGCCACATGCTTGATCTTGTTCTTACATATGGCGTTGACATTGAGCATTTGAAGGTCTTCCCACAGAATCCTCTTCTGTCAGACCACAGCCTTATAACTTTTGAGTTTATACTACGGGGTGTACACCGCTAGTCAAAAGTTTCTACACCAGATGTCTAACTGACAGTGCTGTAGCTAAATTTAAAGAAGCGATTCATTCTGCACTTGATTCAATACCATGTCTCAATATAACAGAGGACTCCTGGTCTAACTTTAGTCCGTCCCAGATTGATCATCTTGTTGATAGTGCCACAGGCTCACTGAGAATGACACTGGACTCGATAGCCCCTCTGAAGAAGAAGACAGTGAGGAAGAGAAGGTTTGCTCCTGGTATAACCCTCAGACCCGCACATTAAAGCAAACGTCACGAAAGCTTGAAAGCATTTGGCGTTCAACTAATCGGGAAGAATCCCGCTTAGTTTGGCGAGATAGTCTTAAAACTTATAAGAAGGCCCTCCGCAATGCCAGAGCAGAATATTACTCATCAGTAATAGAGAAGAATAAGAACAACCCAGGTTTCTCTTTAGCACTGTAGCCAGGCTGACAGAGAGTCACAGCTCTGTGGAGCCCAGTATTCCTATAGACCTCAGTAGTAATGACTTTATGAACTTCTTCAATGAGAAGATTTTAACTATTAGGGACAAGATTAATAATCTCTTGCCCTTAACCAGTGCCAATCTGTCCTCAAGTGGAATGGCTTTGGAAACCCTGTATGTCCTGGTATATATTTAGATGGCTTTTCTCCCATCAACCGTGACCAATTATCTTTAATGGTTTCTACTTCTAACACGTCTACCTGTCTCTTGGACCCTATCCCGACTAGGCTGCTTAAAGACGTTTTGCCTTTAATTGGCAGCTCTCTTTTGGATATTATTAATGTGTCCTTGTTAACAGGCCACGTACCACATTCCTTCAAAGTAGCTGTAATTAAACCTCTCCTGAAGAAGCCCACTCTGGATCCAGAGGTTTTGGCTAACTACAGACCGATCTCTAACCTCCCCTTCCTCTCTAAGATCCTTGAGAAAGTGGTCGCAAATCAGTTGTGTGACTTTCTACATCAGAATAGTTTATTTGAAGAGTTTCAGTCAGGATTTAGAAAACACCACAGCACAGAGACAGCACTGGTGAAGATTACGAATGACCTCTTAATGGCAGCAGATAAAGGACTTCTCTCTGTACTGGTCTTGTTAGACCTTAGTGCTGCATTCGACACCATTGACCATAACATCCTATTACAGAGACTGGAGCAGTCGATTGGTATTTCAGGCACCGCCCTAAGTTGGTTTAAATCCTATTTATCAGATCGATCTCAGTTTGTATTTGTAAACGATGAAGCCTCAATGACCACCAACGTTAGTCATGGAGTTCCACAAGGTTCTGTGCTTGGACCAATTCTATTTACCTTATACATGCTTCCTTTGGGCAATATTATCAGGAAACGCTCTATAAACTTTCATTGTTATGCAGATGATACTCAACTATATCTATCGATAAAACCAGAGGAGACTAACCAACTCACTAAAATTCAAGCATGTCTTAGTGACATAAAAACATGGATGACCGGCAACTTCTTGATGTTAAACTCAGACAAAACCGAAGTAATTCTACTCGGCCCTGAGCACCTCAGAGATCAATTATCTGGTGATGTGATTTCTGTAGATGGCATTACTCTAGCATCCAACACCACTGTAAAGAATCTCGGCGTTATCTTTGATCGGGACTTGTCCTTTAACTCCCACATAAAGCAAATCTCAAGGACGGCATTCTTCCATCTACGTAATATTTCAAAAATCAGGCACATCTTGTCTCAAAAGATGCAGAGAAATTGGTTCACGCGTTCGATTACTTCGAGACTGGATTACTGCAACTCCTTATTATCAGGCTGCACTAATAAATCTCTTAGGTCCCTCCAGTTGATCCAGAATGCTGCAGCTCGTATTCTCACTAAAACTAAGAAAAGAGATCACATTACTCCTGCACTAGCTGCTCTGCACTGGCTCCCTGTAAAATCAAGAATCACTTTTAAAATTCTTCTCTTAACTTACAAAGCCTTAATTGGTGATGCACCATCATATCTTAAAGAGCTTGTAGTACCGTATCGCCCCACCAGAGAGCTGCGCTCACTAAATGCGGGGCTACTTGTAGTTCCGAGAGTCTTAAAATGTAAAATGGGAGCCAGAGCCTTTAGTTATCAAGCTCCTCTTTTATGGAACCAGCTTCCACCTTCAGTCCGGGAGGCAGACACAGTAACCACATTCAAGAGTAG
>CM070110.1:12464127-12599127 GCA_036178185.1 Liparis tanakae
TGTGATGCCTAGTTTTGGAGATATCAACCTTAAAAGTGTCCACTTTCTCTCCCATATATTGTAAAAATAAAAAAGTGGTGCTCAAAGCGCTGAAGAACAAACCTTTTTCCATAAACATGACCCGGTTACACAAAATAATCCAGAAACTTTGTTGTGGGTAGTTTTTAATGGTCTTAAAGGGGCAGTTTAACACCCCCGAAAAATCAAAACAACGGATGTGTCCTCTTACCATGGTAGAAAGAAAGTAGTTCCTACGTGACACTGCTGTCTACGATATCTCCAAAACTAGGAAACTATTGTCATAACTGTCTAGATTGATGAATGTGTACATTCTTTTCATGATAAATTACTTACAAATTACATTTTACCTGTAAGAAACTCAAAATGAATACTTTGTGGACTTTGTGTGTCCAGAGGCCGGAGCTCCTGATGGTCTCTGGGCCCACGGTGTAAAAATACACAAAACAGATGACCCCCCCCCCCCCCCCCCTCCCCCCAGACAGATGCTGACCTCTTGGTTGCTCTTCCTCTCTGAGCTCAGAGCCTCCTGGACGCCGTGGAGCTCGGCGGCGTGCCTCCTCATCACCTCCTCTATCGCCTTCCGCACCTGCTCCTTCAGCCGCTTCCTGTCCTCCTCGGCCTTCTCCACCAGCCTCCTCTTCTCCGCCTCCAGCTTCTGCTGCACGTTGGCCCGCTCCGCCTCCACCTGCTCGATGCTCTTGTCCAGCTGCAGGCGAACGCGGACCCTCTCCACCTCCAGCTCCTTCTTCTGTCGGTCCACCTCCTCCTCCTTCTCCATCCTCAGGCGCTCCTTGACCCCCTCCACCTCCTCCCTCTCCTCCTCCCTCTCCCGACGCAGCCTGTTTCGGTCCTTCTCGAACTTCTCCTTCTCCTGCTCCCGCTCCCTGCACAGCTCCTCCCTCTCTTTGTCCATCTCCTTCTGCAGCTTCTCCCGCTCGTCGTCGGCGTGTTTCTGGATGCGCCGCAGCTCCTCGGTCTGGGCCCGCACCATCTCGGAGCGCAGGCTGGACAGGGCCTCGGCGTGCTGACCGCACACACACACACGCCAGTCAAAGCCAGTGGCCGCGGCGGCTCGTTATGTGTGTGTGTGTGTGTGTGTGTGTGTGTGTGTGTGTGTGTGTGTGTGTGTGTGCGGGCCTTACCTGCCGTATCTGGCGGGCGTGGTCATTGTTCCTGCCGCTGCTGTGCAGCTCCAGCTCCCGGTTCCGGCTCTGCAGGCGGCTCGCCTGGCTCCTCAGCTCCTCCACCTCGTTGCACACGCACGCCTCACAGCCCCCGCGGTTCAGCAGCTCCTCTGGTGAACACAGGGAGCACGCCCCAAATAAACACCAACCCAAGCGGACACACACACACACACACACACACACACACACACACGCACACTGATTGATCATGCATAATAGAAGCAGAATGGAAGCGATGCTGATCGAGGTGGCACCTAAAACAAAAAGTCTCTTTCGTGCAATAACTGGAATCACCGGGCATTTTTGTTTTCTGCTGACCGGGTGTGATGACACTTTGATGAAACTGTTTGCCTTTGTGGAGGATGAATAACGTGCGTTTGTTGCATCCCCGTATACTTAATTAACGCTGAGTCAGAGTGGCTGATGGGAATGCGCTGAGCTCAGCGGGTTTTGGCCGACGGCAGCTCTCTCTCCCCCGGGCGGACAGACGGGCGAGGCGGCAGGTGAGAGAGAGGGGAGGGAGGGAGAGGGGAGGGGGGAATGGGGAGGGGGGGACACAGCGGCTCTACCTGCTCTGCTCTGCAGCTCGTCCTCCTGCAGCAGCAGCCTCTCCTTAGCCACGCCCAGCTCCTCCTCCGCCCGCCGGGCCGCCGCCTCGGCCTCCGACACGCGCCTCCGGTCCAGCTCCAGCTCCTCCTCCAGGTCCTTGTGTGAGCGTGCCCCCCCCCCACCGCCACCACCACCACCAACACCACCATCAACACCCACGGGAAGCGAGAGAGGAATGGTCGTGGGGTTTGACAGAGAGCCCCGGGGGGACAGGGAAAGTAGGGAAAAGGAAGACAGGTGAGGGAAGCAGCTTTCGACACAGATGAGGGGGAGAGGAGAGAGAGAAGTCAGGGAGGACGATAACTGGGGGGGGGGATGTGGTGAGTCAGGGAGCGCAGCCCTCCCAGCTACGGGCGGTTAATGGTCTGCCGCGTGAGGCCTCGCGTCAGCGCGCTGCCAGCCCTCGCAGGTCTTCTTAAAGCTCGTGCGCGAGGTGGTAATGGCGGTGGTGCGGCGGATCTATCCCCTCAAACTGCTCATTAGCAGAGAGTTGGCAGAGGGGAGCAGCACTCAGGGAGGGCAGCCGGTGGTTAGAGGAGCGAGCTTCACCTCCCTCCCTCCCCAACTCCACTCCCCTCTCTGTGCCTCCAACTTGGTCCCTTTTTTAGCATCCGAGGCAGGAAGCTGCCACATTTAAATGTCTCTCTCACCCCCGTGTTCGCAGCGTTTTACAGCGAATGTAAGGATTGTGTGTGTGTGTGTGTGTGTGTGTGTGTGTGTGTGTGTACCTGTATCCGCTCCTGCACTTTGACCGTGCTCCTCTTGCCCTCCGCCAGCCTCTCCAGGTGGCCCTCCGCCTCCGCCTCCGCCCGCTTCACCCTCTCTCGCAGGGCGCTGTGCATTCCTCTCTTCTCCTCCTCCTCCCGCTCCTCCCGCCTCCGCCGCTCCTCCCTCCACTCCACCTCCATCCCCCTCCTCATGTCCTCGCGCTCCTGGTTGAGGTCGCTCACCCTCTGCTCCCAGCGCTCCCTCTCCTCCCTCGCCGCCCGCCCCCTCTCCTCCTCCGCCCGGTCTCTCTCCTCCCTCAGCGCCTTCAGCTCCTCTGTGAGCGCTCGCACCTTTTCCGAGTCCTCCCGCTCCTCCGTTTGCCTCTCCTCCTCCTCCCCTCTCTTGATCTCCTCGTCTTCCCTCTGCCTCCGCTCCTCCTCTCGTTGCTTCTCCTCGTCGGCCGCTTTCTGCAGGTCCTCGCACTTGGCGTCCAGCCCGTGGATCTGCTCCCCGGCCTTCTCCAGCTCTTTGCTCAGCCGTAGGTTCTCCTCCTGGGCGTCGCCAATGTGGGCCTTGGCCTCCTGGAGCTCCTCCTCCGCAGCCTGGAGCCTCTCCTCGAACTCCTTCCTCAGCTCCGCCCCTGTATCACGCTCCCTCTCCTCCGACTGGATGCGGAAGCACTTGAAGTTGGCCTGCACCTGGAGGCAGGGAGGGAAGGGATTACACACCGCTCCGACGTTCAAACTCACTGAAGGGACTTTCGTCCTTTGGCAAATCGCTGTGAAAGAAAGGGGAAAAGTTTCTAAGCACCATTTAGAAAAGGGGTCGGCCCCACTCAGTCATGGTTACATTACATAACATGGCATTACGTTACATTGCTTTACATTTAGCAGACACTTTTATCCAAAGAGGCTTACAATAAGTGCATCAACCAAGAGTACAAACTCAGACAGCAAGAATACAGAAAGTACTTTTTTTTTAAAGAAAGTCAAACTACAAAAATACCATAAGTAATATCATAATAAGAGCTATTCAAGTGCCACTGATGTGCTAATCTGTTTTTTACTGCAGCTAGTCGGAAAAGATGTGTTTTTAGTTTCCGGCGGAAGCTGTAGAGACTTCCTGCTGTCCTGATGTCAGTGGGGAGCTGGTTCCACCACTGAGGAGCCAGGACAGCAAACAGTCTGGATTTTGTCGAGTGATGAGCTCGAAGTGACGGAGTCACAAGTCGGTTGGCTGTTGCCGAGCGGAGCGAACGTGCCGGGGTGTACGGTTTGACCATATCCCGGATGTAGACGGGGCCCGATCCGTTCAGAGCACGGTACGCAACAACCAATGTCTTGAAGCGGATGCGGGCCGCCACCGGTACCCAGTGAAGAGAGCGGAGGAGCGGAGTGGTGTGGGTGAATTTGAAGAGCCTGAAGACCAGTCGAGCTGCTGCATTCTGGATGAGCTGCAGAGGTCTAGGCGTGAAATGACCAGAGCCTGGACCAGAACCTGCGCCGCCTTCTGGGTAAGAAGAGGTCGTATTCTCCAGATGTTGTGCAGCATGTACCTACAGGAACGCGCTGTCATAGTGATGTTGGCCGTCTGGGAGAGTTGACTGTCTAGCGTCACCCCGAGGCTCCTGGCAGTCAGGGTAGGGGCCAACACGGAGCTGTTATGGGGGTAGTCAGGTCATGGTGGGGAAAGTTGCTCAGGTTCTGGTTCTCCCAGGCATCCTTTCCCTCCAATACGTATTGCCCAGCAATACGGCCTGGGTCCCTCCAGTGGCTTCCAGGTGGGAAGTAGGAAGACAGATCTGTGATGCTAGGGGACGTTTGGGGATACACTGTCTCTCTCCTCTTCTCTCTCTACTTCTGGATGAATTTTCATCTCTCCATTGCACATTACTCTGCTATCCCCCCGGAGTCCTTGTGACTTCAGGTCTCATAGGGTCCATTGGACCTGGCTGGGTCTGATACCTCCTGCCTGGTGGCCGGACTCCTGCCATGGCCCTGCTGCGGTGGCACCTTCACACTGAAAACATGCTCCAGTGAACAGCATTTATGTTAAACATTTTTAAAAGGGCAAGAACTGTGGCCATACAGGCTAACTAGCTCCAGAGTTAACCAAGCTGCAACCTCCAGTTAAGAGAAGTGAAGCCAACGAGGAAGTGCATTATCTCTACTGTCCACTAGGGGGAGACTCCTCTGGTTGTATAGAAGTCTATAAGAAAATTACTCTACTTCTCTCCTGATTTAGTAAACATTGTAAACATGAGTGTATGGACTCAATATCTAATGTCAAGTCTTCTTTCATACAGCATGATGTTCATTTAGTGAACTATAGTCCATTAAGAGTCACATAGACCATAAGGCAGGGTATGCTTTGGGGCGGGGCTACAAGCTGATTGACAGGTCGCAACCTGCCATGTATGGCATGTTATATTAACATAACTCCTCCGCAATCCAAATATAGTCACTTCCATTCACTTGTTGCAAAAAGAGCTCCAAAAAAGGCTTCAAAATGGCAGTCCACAAAACTAATGGGGGATGTCCCGACGACTGCATCCACTTTTTGTTTATCGTCTATGGTTAATTTAAACAATACTCATCAAAACATCACCAGCCTGCAGTTGGGATCTGAACCTTTATTTAAACGGTCACATGACCAGGATTCAGTTATACGATGCAGTTCTAAAAATAAAAGACCGGTTTAGAAGGAGACACTGTAACGCCCTGTTCCGTTTCTCCTGTTTCTCCTCTGTGTCTTCTCTGTATTGATGTCTTGATTGTTTCATTCCCTTCACCTGCCCTCAACCACACCTCTGTCTCCTTGATTGGTTAATTCCCTTCTCATAGTGTCTCTGTTTCGATGGCTCACTCTCAGGCTTTGTTCCCATGGTGATTCCTAGTGTTTTTGTAGTTGCTTTCAAGCCAGAGTTTTTATGTTTTACCTTTGTCCGAAGTAAAGTGTTTTTTATTTCACTCAAACCTGGAGTCCAGCCTGTCTCTCTGCACCTGAGCCTCACCCCGTGACAAACCCGTGACAGACACTGAATGTTCTTCACCGCATTAACGCCCATGATTATGGGGAAGGAAAAAATTACTGACATCTTCTCAAACAAGTCCAGCATTTGTTTAATTTGGATGACTGAATGAGTGTATTACTGAGTTACACCATGGACATTTAAAGAAAGACTTATATTAAATTATATATGAATTCATAATCCAGACAGACTGTTGTCTGACTGTGTTTGATGTTTGTTGACAGGTTTTAACAGACGTGATGTCACGCTCCTGAATTTACAGCCAAAGAAAAAAAAAGTCCAACAGCCGAAACCAAAAGACTGACTTCAGAAACAACCACACAGATGTCACATTACTTTTTTTCCCAAAGAGCTCATAAGAAAGTTGTGTGGATCTTAATGATTCATGTTGATGTGTTATTGTGGCGCAGAGCATGTCAATAAGGCATCAAGTCAGAGGCTGTGAAGTCACAGGCTATCTGAGCGGTGTTGACCGCTGTAGGTCACATGAAGGGCGGCTTTAATTTGCTGCTCCCACCGGGTTTTTACACGTGACATTATAGCAATACGAGGAGCCCTTGACTGAGGTCAGCCTATCTCATAATCAGGAGGTTAAGCCACATGATGGACGAAGTGAAATGTATATAAGAAGTGCACGCAGCCACCGTGACACCACTTATTGATTTGTGGATTGCTGTTTTGAAGCTTAGAGTTCGGCATTCTGCTTTTCTCCATCTTGGTTTTTTTCTCCATTTTTGTTTGGCTTTTTGCAACCAGAAATGACAAGACAGGTAGAAGCTAAGTACAATGAACAAGGTAGCCCCCACCCTAAAGCATTCTGTCTATTTGACTCTAAATGTTTACCGGCATTTACTAAATGAGCATCACGCTGTATTGAAGAAGACATGAAACTAGAGATTGAGACCATGAACTTATGTTTACAATGTTTACTGAGGGAATACATCAAGAGAGAAGTAAAAGAACATTTTCATATAAAAATAAGACTTCTTTACACCCCCTGCTGGTCATTGGAAATAATGCACGTTTAGGGAACTTTCGTATTGGCTCTGCTTTTCAGAGCCGGAGGTTGCTGACTGACCCCCTAAGACACAAACACACTCACACACACTCACAGAGACACACACCTGGGCTCCGACTCTCTGCTGCTCGTCCAGAGATTCCTGCATCTCCAAGAGGCGTGTCCTCAGCGGTGACCCCTCCCCTTCGTGACATGTCTCCACCAGGACGCGGTGCAGCCCTTCATGGTGGGCGTGGCTCAAGGCCTGCAGGGCCGCCTCCTGCTCCTCGTTCTTCATGTTCAGAGAATAAATCACCTGGAGAGCATCGACAACAGACAAGGAAAGATTGAAGCGTTTATTGCACACACGAAACATCGTGCTTCTTTGCAGCCGCTCCACTCGACTGACCCGTGATTATGGTCATACCTCATACTGACGTGCCTTTTATCGACTTTTTTTAATTAATGTGTATTAATTACTCTTGTTCACCGTATTTTCTTGTCTTGCTAATTGTTTTTTTTGTTTTTTTAAGTCAACCAGCGCTTTCTTCATGTTTTTTTACAGTAGTCGGAACATTTTAAGGTTTTTTGTCCCTCAGATTGATAGTTGAGAAAAAGTGCTTTTCTGTAGCCTTCACCTATTTTTGGATCTAACTGCAGAATAATTTAAAGCAGAAGCAGCCAGTCATTGTTGAGTTTGAGCTGACATTGAAAGATTTATTTGCAGATTGAGTAATAGATGTTTCCCTTTTGATAAGAAATTATTGAAATTGCCCTCATTATTTCATTTGTAAGTATAAAATTAATACAAATTCTAAGTATAAAAGAAAATCACATACATTTCTTTTTTATTCATATGACTGATATTCATGTGGGCTGATATTTTGCAGTGCCTCCTTGATCTCCTTTGGAAAACAACCAGCTTACAGTTCGCATTCTCGTGGATTCAGGTGATCCGCTCTGTGTGTGTGTCCACAATCATTTTGCCAGTATAATAAGAACTGGCAGCTTTGAGAAAGAAAATATCAGACTGACAACGGACTTGATGGGAAAACCCAATTATCCCGAACCCCAAACACAAATAACAGAGGTCAAACCGCAACACGGGCAAAGAGTCAAAGCAGCGCACTGACTCTGCCTGTCAGCATGTGTGGAGTCCCGATATAGTCTGTGACTAACACCTGAAATATGGCCCGTTCCCCCCCGCGATACACTGTACCCTCCACACCATCTCTACAGTGTCATCATCTGCTTCTACTGACCCTGATGGGTCACTTACACATACAACCGCAGAGTATGCGTGTGTGTGTGTGTGAGAGAGTATGCGTGTGTGTGCGTGCGCGTATGTGTGTGTGTGCGTGTGTGTGTGTGTGTGTGTGTGTGTGTGTGTGTGTGCATGTTTATGGGGGGGACACATGGGGGGATGCATAGGCTCGTATTTTACCCGGACGCCACTCTGTCTGCAGCACATAGCTGCCACAGCACTGCTGGACATTCCCTCTGTGTGTGTGTGTGTTTGTGTGTTTGTGTGTGTGTGTGTGTGTGTGTGTGTGTGTGTGTGTGTGTGTGTGTGTGTGCATGTCACTACCTCTATCTCGCACATGCTTACAGGGTCTCTGAGATTGCCGTGCTCCTTTAATCTACGACGTGTTTCTCATAAATAAGTGGCCGATATCGATGACAGATGGGACATATTTCTGAAATGCCGTGCTGCCAGTCCATTCAAGAGCGTCGCTGTCTTTGACCCGTGACGCAAGAGGACTCTGAATCGAGGCCATTGAACACTACACCCGTTTGCCCTTCTGAGAAGCCTCTACACCGATTTGGCCGCACAACAAAACAAAAAAAAACACCAGCGAGGCCGCGCGCCGATGCTAGCCGCTGTTCCTGTTTGGCCCAAAGGAGTTTGATGGGAGGGTCGAGGTTGAGTCCTCTGAATCACCAAACACACCCACTGACAAACATTCCACTGGATAACCCCTCAGACGGACCTACAGGAGCAGAACATGTGCAAATATAACGCACTTTCTATGTATCTATTTATTAGAGATGGATTATACACATATAGATATTATTACATTCAAATCAAATGCAACCGATACATAGAACCTCCAGTTTCGGCTAATTCGTAGCCAATGTCCCTGGATAGGCTTTTATAAACACATAATAAAACACTCTAATACAAGATAGAGACAAATTATTTTAAGGGGTGGAAAAAACGTATACTACAAAGTTTGCATGTAAACTAGAGGTCCATCAATAGTGGATGTTTCAAGGCTAATAGCAGGAGAAAGACCGATAGCCGATTTATAGTCTGATACCTATTGAGAGCTGATTGTGTTCCGTTTTATATTTGAGAGATAACTTTTGTGGGGGAGGAAACTTTATAAAACGGTTAGATTGTACTTGTCAGCGTGCTGTAGAACCAGCTGTTACTGGTAGCACAACGTTTGAGCTCAAACGACTAACGGCTAACGTAACTACAAGTACACACCAATACACACCAGTACACACCATCTACCTGATGGGTCATGAAGGCCTAGATCGTGGTCCATATACTACCAACTATTCATACACTGTCATACTCATTGAATGTGTTGTTACTCTGGAATGATTCATTCTGGTCACATGACATCTATTCTTCTGTCCATCCTGGAGAGGGATCCTCCTCTGTTGCTCTCCTGAAGGTTTCTTCCCTTTTTTCCCTGTTTGTTTTATTTCTTAGGAGTTGTTCCTGATCCGATGTGCGGTCGTGGGACAGGGATGTCTATGTGTACAGACTGTAAAGCCCTCTGAGGCAAATTTGTAATTTGTGATATTGGGCTATACAAAATAAACTGAATTGAATTGAATTGCTGTACGCCGCACGCAACCGAGCCGCCGCAGATAACTTGGCGGGCTTTATTATATTTTTGGCCAGATTTCATGAAATATCTCATAAGACAACTTTCACAACATAAATGAAAAGTTTAAATTACAAGCAACACAAACGTACTTGTGTTCAACAACCTTCTGGCTAATGTTAGTTTAACTCTTCTCTACTGGTCTTTACAGCATTTACTGTTATCTGGTCATAAAAAAGTAATAAAAGCATCTGTTCACTTGTTAGCATAAACCAACTCGCTAAAGTTAGCTTCCGATTCGTACCGTCTTACAAATAAATAAAACACAATGATGATATTTAGACGCCCATGTGCACCACATATGACTGTGACGTGTGAACAGGCATTGGCGTAGCCTAACGTTAAAGCCAACGTTCAGACTTCATTTCATATTTCCGGTGCAATAAGTCAGTGTCACTCTTTGATTCCCCCTTTGGGGTGTAAATTCAGCTCCGGTCAGAGTGGCGAGAGCCTCTCGCCACTGTAGATCCTGCCTCCAGATCCCTGCATTGATGGCGCCAGTCGATAGTGTTATTCATGTGGCCTCGGGAGCCGGTGCCTGTGCTTATTGACAATAACTTCACAGTCAGCAAAGCATGAAATTAATATTCTGTCTACAGTGTGCAAAGGAGCGCCAGGATGAGGCTTTTTTAAAACAGGGGTGAGATGTGGAGTGGATGGTTGGTGCACAGAGGAGAGGCTGGGAAGAGACAAGCGAGCATGCACACACACACACACACACACACACACACACACATGCCCCCATACATACCAAAGAGGGTACCGTTTATTCTGAACTACAAAGCAGGGACATTGTGACAGCTTAAGCTAGATAAGTACAGGAAGTCAAACAGACAGAATTAGAGCTGCCAATCAAACATGTTGGCACACATGTGCATCCCTCGATGTGCCACTGTTGATCTCTGCCAGTCACGTTAAACGACTCTCCTCTGTGTATTCATGCGGGCAAGCTTATGTGAACATTCAGAACAGCTGGCCGGACGCGTTCGGCCCTCGCTTTCTTCCCGTTGGCTTGTTCCGCCACGTAAACACACTCCGGCGTGCTACCGGTTTATCTTAGCAGAACCCATTCAACCGGTGCGGACCACTCTCAGTGGCAAAGGGGGAAGGGGAGAGGGAGGGGGAGCCTTGAAATTCAAGCAGAGGTGTAGACGAGCAAGTGGGGGATGACATGAGAAGGTGTGTGTATACAAGTGTGTGTGTGTGTGTGTGTGTGTGTGTGTGTGTGTGTGTGTGTGTGTGTGTGTGTGTGTGTGTGTGTGCCACACCGAGAGCAGAGGTTAATAAATATATAAGGTTACCACAGCTGACCCATTTCCCGCTTCCACTCCACTCCACACCCCCTGCAACACTCAAATTAAATGTGTGTCACATGCCCGGCATTCCAAAGCTCAGAGAAAAAACGCTTACACCAAATATGGGATTTGATGATTCTTATGTTTCATCAGCGCTGTGGCTTTCAGATTTATTCCCTCCAGGTCATCAAAAGAGCAAAAGCGGGCTGACGGGGGGGTCTTGCGTGAAGTTTCAAGCAAAGCAATTCCGGCTTATTCTGTTTTTTTCTTTCCTCTTTTTCTGGGTTTATTTCAGGATGGAGGCGGTCGATGGACTAGGCTGGCACATCCCCCTAACAAGCACAGACACAAGTGCTTTGCGTGTCCCGAGAAGAAGCTCTCTGAACAACATGCTGCATATGCAACTGCAGCATGCATCGCATCACTCACACACACACACACACACACACACACACACACACACACACACACACAGCACCTACAGGCTACACAGAGGTGAGCCCATATAGGAAGGTGGGAACTGCACAGTCATCAGTAATTGTCATAGCTCAACAAGCGATGGGTCATGCCCTGCTTCTGTAAGCATTATTGTGCACCATAAGAGGGAGAGAGAGAGAGAGAGAGAAAGAGAGAGAGGGAGAGAGAGAGAGATAATCCCCATATAGCAAGGCATGCTGCACAGAGAACCAGAGCCCCCCACCCCCCTTGCCTGCGGGTTCATATGAATGTTATCGATTACTCAAGTGATGCAACCTCACCCCACCCCCAGCTGCTCCCATGTTGGTACCTCTGCTTACCTGTCTCCTTCTCTGTTGGTCAGACACGAAGAGAATGTGCTCTGGTATCTATGCAGCCTTTGATGCAGTTCTCCTTACTCTCATTATGTCTTATTTGATCTCTCCATAGAACCATCTGAGCTATACGAATTGGAGCAGGGTGAAGATGATCCACACATCAACTGATAATCACATCACTCCTAATTGATGGATCTGCAGCCCAAAGCCCCCTAAAGCTCTCAATAATGTCTGATTACTGTGTCAGTCACGAATGAAGCCAAGTTCTCCCATCACTAACCCTAGAGAAAAGGATTCATTGCATATGTTTATACAGAAATGTGTAATGTCGCCCTCGAGGCCGCCTAAAGCCCCCTAGTATGTATACATAACAGGTTCGCCTACTCAATGTTATCCTGTAGGTGCTATGGCAGACACAGTGAGGCAGCGATCACATCATCCAATCAGCTTGACGGATCCCCCCCCCCTCAGTGGCGGCTTACCTTGGTGAGCTGAGCGATCTTCTTGCACATCTTCCCGTGCATCTGGTAGTCGTACAGCTCCTGCTCGATGTTCGGGAACTCTGCCGCAGTCCCGTTCACGGCGTTGCCCGGCCCGGGGGGCTGTGCAGCCTTACCGGCGCCCGCTGAAGAAGCCATGATGTTGAAACACCTTACACCCCGCACGAACTTCCCTTGCACCGCCGGAGGATGCGGTCACAAACGATCCCGCCGCCTCTCGGATGTAAAAATCCCCACCACAGAAAAAATCGTGTCAACTTTCCTAGTCGCGCATCTCATTCGTCCGTCGGTAGCCCCCCTCCCGTCTCGAGCGATTCGCTGGGGAACATTTGGCAATAGGTCGGCGGGGTCTCTCCTCCTCGCGCGCTCCGGTCGCTGCTGCCCCCCTCTCCCGCTGTCTCCCGCCCGGTGATCGCGGAGGTCACACGCTGGAAGTCCATCGGGGACGCGCTCGCGCCGACCGACCCCTCCGCCCGCTGTCAACAGATATTGGTTTTCTCTTCCTCTTTTTTTACTCTAAGAGGGAGCGCTCGAGGATGAAGGCGTACAACCCGACCACCTGTCTCGCGGCAGGGGCGGAGAGGGGTGTGTGTATCCTATGGAACATTACCGGAGACTGCGCGCGCGCGAGAGTGAGGCGAGAGAAAGAGAGAGAGAGGGGCACACTGCTGCAGTGCTGCCCCGCCCCTATCGGCGCTGCTGTATCAATCACGGGGGGGGGGGGGGGGTGTTCTTGAGACCAGCCGTGTGATTTTACTCCATCAGTCCGATAACCAGAAACACATGACCAGCTCCTTTCTTTTATGCAACGGGCCTTTCGGTAGAGCTTTTATTTGCACTATACCACTACAAGAAAATGCTCTCAAAACTATTTGCCTCGTAACTTGATCTATCTTTGTGCAGTGTACCTTTTATGCACAGACTGTCAGTTATTCCCCCAGCTGGAGGCCCACTGGAGAGATTAAAGTGCAACCCACATTGCACAAGTTGGCCCCATTGCCAAAGCATCCTTAACCCTTGTAGCCCTAGTCCGGCAATGTATAGGTGTAATGTTCCATAAAGTTATGGGGAATTGCAAGATAAGATTTCAATTAAAAAAACGATGCAGTGTAGGCCAAGCTCTACCCATACTAGTCCCTGAAGCTCCAAAAACACTGGTTCCTACACCTCCCATGATGCAACTTGGAAGCATTTGAAGCGTAGACTGTATATAGGAAGTGGAGTTAGTCATCGTGACGTTGCCCATTAGTTTTTTAAGCCTTGAGTCCCAAACATGGATTACGGACATCGCCATTGGTTGTTGCGTAAGGCTACTGTGCTGCGGACGGAGATCCTGGATGGTCAATCCTTACACCACAGCACGTTCACTCCGCTCGGCAACAACCAATCGACTTGTGACTCCATCACTTGGAGATCATCACTCAACTGTTTGGTGTACTGGCTCCTCATTGGTGGAACAGCAGAAAGTCTCTACATCTTCCGCCAGCAAAACTAAAAACACATCTTTTCCGACTATATCTGGACTAAAAACAGATTAGCGCTTCAGTGGCACGTAAATGGCACTTATACCTGTGGTGTTACTTATGGTGCTGTTGTAGCTTTACTTTCTTTGTTTGGCGTCCGTAATCCATGATGGAGACTCAAATTTTATTTTCTTGATTCTTGTTGTTCTGAGTTCGTACTCATGGTTGAATGCACTTATTGTAAGACACTTTGGATAAAAGCGTCTGCTAAATGACATTTAAAGCAATGTTGTTGTTTTTTCGCATTCAGTGAACAGAAGTTACCATATTTGTATTGTTGAGAGGTGATGTAGAGACGCCATATATGGCTCAAGTCAGCAACCTGCCAATCACAGAAAGCCAACCCGAAAGAATCATTATGGTCTATTTGGTCTATTTGGTCTAAATGGACCAACATTTACAAAATGAACATTATGCTGTGTTGAAGCTAGAGATTTAGACATAAACTCATGTTTAGAGAAGAGACCTTTTCGTAGACTTCTATACAACCAGAGGAGTCGCCCTCTGGTGTTCAGTAGAGAGAATGCACATGTTATGACACTTCTGCCAAGTGAAGCCGACTGAAGCCAATCCGCTGGAGGTTGCTGCCTCGCCACGCCCCTTTCCAGTGTCTAAAAAGTCGTTTTAGTTTGTACACGTCTCGTCTCAAAGCAACATGTAGTGTTTTCTCCCCTGATGTTTTTTACACCAATTATCACATATCCAACCAAGTGCAACACCGTGAAGGCCTTTGAGGAGAGACAGTGTTTGTGTGTGTGTGTGTGTGTGTGTGTGTGTGTGTGCGTGTGTGTGTGTGTGTGTATGTGTGTGTGTAATATCCATTAGTACGATAGAAACAGCTGTGTTTTTAGAATGGCACATCTTACCACCTAGTTTGTTCGTAGCATACTGAGGCCTTGAGACATTGACGCAGGATTACTAATGCAGGACGGATTCTTTAGTCGAGCATTTGATCACAAACCAATTGACACATGGTGAACCTACCTGTGTACCTGCACATCTGAAGTTCACCCACTGCACAGTATGTGTCCATGGATTTGCAGAAGCGTAAAGCCAATTTGTTCCACCTCTTTTTGGCTCAGGCCACAGCAGGTGTACACATTAATGGAGAGACGTTTTGCCCCTACGTCCACTGGCATACATATTTAATATGATAATACACCTATCAGATGGACCAAGGCCCACACACAGGTCCAGAAAGAGCATCCTCTATATTAAATTGATTTCCAGAGAGAGAGAGAGAGAGAGAGAGAGAGAGAGAGAGAGAGAGAGAGAGAGAGAGAGAGAGAGAGAGAGAGAGAGAGGGCTGTTGTTGTTGCCATCGGAGCTGCTGCCCTATATATCTGTGGAGACGCCTGTTCCTGCACTTTCCAGGGGGGAGCAGTCTGCTGTGACCTGTGGACATTACAATATTCAGTGCTTGATTTCTTTCATCCAACGGAAATTAAGTATTGTTAACTGATCCATGGTATAATGATTATTTGGGGATTATTTTATCTGTAAAATGCCCTAAACAGTCGTAAAATGTGACTAAAATGTCCAAAACTCAAAGAAGATTTACAATGAAAATTTTCACCAAAGCAAATCTTAAACATTGAGTCAATTATCAAAGTAGTTGCGGATTCATTGTTTTGTTCCCGCTCTTCTACTCTTGCATAGCTCCTCATTGAGCCAGAGAAGCGCAGCTCTGCCTGGCAGACTAAACTCTGGGCAGAATGAAAATGACTATTTCGTAATCACGTCTCAGTTCTCGCGAGAACAGTTGCATTTGAAAACCGGCGGCAGTGTTGCGATCGAAGAAGTGAAGAAAAGGTACGTCTCTAAAACTAATAATAGCTTTTATTGAGCCTTGTAATAAAAAGTGCGCTTTAATCCTGCGATAAAGGAGGATGTAAAGTATCCAGAGGGAACTTTATCCCGTACGACTGAGCGAGGTTAGTGTAACTTAAGCTCGGTGACGGCGTTCCTCTCCGTGGGAGTCGCAGCGAGTCGCAGCTGTGAGCTAACGTTAGTTAATGAGACACCGGAGACGAGCGGCTGCCGTTAGCATTCAGATACAACCGGACGGTGTCAGCCGCTGAGGGGTACGTCGCTGTTTAACCGATTCTCGGTGTCTCTCCTTTTTAATTAGATTTCTGTGAAGGTAAGATGACCGCGGACAATGAAATTGAGATTAAAGAGGCGTTTCAGCGCGCGCAGAAGGGCCACAACAACAAGGCGAAGCTGGTGGCGAGCCTGAACAGCCGCTACAACAAGGTGAGTGCGGCTACTTCTGGTCCTATCGTCAGAAATACATCCTTGTCTACAAAGTTAGATCTGGTAATTAATGTATGGATATGATGACTTCACATAAGCATCTTTCAGCAACAGCAGAATTCAAACGTATTTACTTTAAGACATCATAAACATATGGCAACAAACCAAACAGAAAAGTGGAAGTCCACAGTTCAAGTTGGATGTGATGAACAGAAACTGAAAGCTGCTTCTGTGTTTTTGTTTGGACCCTGGCTGCATTAAGCTCACCGTGACCTGATTATTTATCCTTTCTTTAGTTTCAGTTGCCCATTTCATAAAGTTAAACTAGAACGGGCACTGGGTAGAGTGCATACCTTCGGCGTATCCTTTTTTTTGTACCTTTTCATTACCTTGACCCGATCGATCCCAAAATCTAATCAAATGGTCCCCGGATAATAACAAATCATCCCAGCAAATTTCATGCGATTCGGTTTAATACTTTTTGATTCATGCGAGTAACACACAAACACACCCACACAAATAAATACACAGCGAACAAAACATAACCTTCCACAGAATGCAAATGTAACTATCGTTTCTCTTGGTTTACGTCCCTTGTCTCCGGTTACCGATGACGCCCTCTGTCTCCTCCACCAGCTCGAGGACAAGACGCTTTTCCACGATGAGTTTGTCCACTACCTGAAGTACGCCATGATTGTCTACAAGCGTGAACCCACGGTGGAAAATGTCATGGAGTTTGTTGCGAGGTTCGCCACGAGTTTCCAGTCCCCGCTGAAGACCGAGGATGATGAGGAGCGGCCGCAGACTGAAGAAGAAGAGGACGAAGAAGATGAGGATGATCATCCATTTTTGAGCTTTCTTTTCAACTTCCTGTTGGAGGTATAAACATTCAGCGATTACAAGAGATACATGTTGTGTGATGTACAAATATGTGATTGATGTGTCTCCTGCCTTATTAATCATATTTTGTCCCATCCCATCTGCCTCCCCTCGTTTCCCATTGGACCCTTTCTCTCTGTTCCACGTGTCCTCTTTCCTTTGACGCATGTCTCTCCTCTGCACCATCTCCCGCATCCCGTACCTCGCTCCTCTTTCTCCACCGCTCCTCCTGAACTCTTTGATTTTGCCTTTTCTTTCCCCTCAGTCCCACAAAGCCAGTAGCCATGCAGTGCGTTTCCGTGTGTGCCAGCTGATCAACAAGCTGCTGGGCAGCATGGCAGAGAACGCCCAGATAGACGACGACCTCTTCGACCGCATCCACCAGGCCATGCTGGTCCGCGTCACCGACAAGTTCCCCAATGTAAGGATTCAGGCCGCTCTGGCCATGACGCGCCTCCAACAGCCAAAGGATCCCGACTGTCCAACTATCAACGGTTTGTTGTTTCCGTTGTTTTTTAGCCTGATTCATTTGTTATTTGACAAATGCACTCGAGCAAATACAGAAGATATTGTCACCGTTCAACTGTAAAATATGCCGCCTTGAAGTAGCCTTTGTTGTATGATTTCTCTCCGGCCCTCTGTCTGTCTAACGCTCCATCTCTGTCCGCTGTCCAGCCTACATGTTGATTCTAGAAAATGATTCGAACGCCGAGGTGCGGCGCGCCGTCCTTTCCTGCATTGCGATGTCCCCTTGCACCCTCCCCAAAGTCCTGAAACGCACTCGGGACATCAAAGAGAACGTCCGCAAGCTTGCCTACCAGGTAGCCGCAAATGGCAAGATAATAAAGTTGCTCCAGCGCTGTGAATCTGGGTTTAACTTTCTCCCTTTTTGCTTTCTGTTGAAAGGTTCTGGCCGACAAAGTTCACATCAAAGCTTTGACCATCGCACAGAGAGTTGTCCTCCTGCAGCAGGGCCTCCACGACACCTCAGGTAGCGATGAGTTGTGTACCTGTGTCACATTACATCTATACAGACGCATTGTTCAACTCAAGTACTTGCACCTACTTAGTAAAAAAAAGAAGAAAAAAAGGGCTTAACAATCAAACATGATCAATTAATTTTTTGACTTCTTGCCTTAATGAATTGTTTATGGAGGCTGAGTGGGTTCAAATCAAATCTTCTGTCCATCAAGTGTTTGCTTCAGCTCTCAGTTCCATGATGGCCGTTGAGCCCGTCTCATTGACTGCGTGTGTTGCAGAAGCGGTGAGGGAGGTGCTTTGCTCCCGCCTGCTGCCGGCCTGGATGCAACGGCTTGAGGGAAACTTCACGGAGCTGCTCCACCGGCTGGACGTGGAGAACTGTGCCCAGACGGCTCTGGACACGCTGCAAGCCATCTTCAGAGGCATGCCCACCGAAGAGCTGCTGCAGAACAGAGCGCAGCTGGACAACAGGTACACTTCAACCCCCCCCCGCCCTCCCTCTTCATCTCCAGCGTGTCATTGCGTCGTTCATGAGACGTCCGTGTTGTCAACAGGAATCTGGTCCCGGTGGACTCTCTGTCCTGCGAGAACGTGCTTTACTGGAGAGCCCTGTGTGAGTTCATCAAGGGTAAAGGAGATGACGGGGAGGAAATGCTGGAGCGAGTGTTACCAGACGCTGCCACTTATGCCGACTACCTCTACGGGTGAGAGACCAGAGGATTCACTGGATCACATTTCTGGCGTTCCCGCCATCAGCTGTTTATTTTCCCACTGCTTCTGCAGATCAGTCGCAACAGTTTCTACAAAGTGTTTATTCTCGTAGCTTCAAGGAGGGTTTCATAATGTTTTTTGTTTTCTTGAAACAATAGTCCGAGTGCATACGATGACTCAAACAGGTTTTTCTAATTGTTCATAAGGGGAAAACCACACGCTGAACTCCGTAATCTCAAATTAACTTCCAAATATAAGCGTGAATCACAGATTTCACTCATTTATACTTTTAGTTTTTATGCGCTCATGTAATTGACTTCTTTGCATGTTTTAGATCGGTGAGCTGTGCAGGTCTGTGTGAGTGGGGGGTGCGGCCGTCTCAGCTGTTCCTGACTGTGACTCTTTTACTGGGGCACGGCCGTCTCCTGGCTGCCCCTGGTGGCCGTTGTTGTCCTCTGACGTGTGTGGCTCTCGCCTGTTGTAGATATCTGAAGGCGGTGCCTTTGCTGTCGGAGGAGCAGAGGGCCGACTTCAACCAGCTGGAGCTCGTCATGACCAAGGAGTTCATCTCCCAGCAGCTCATCCGTCTCATCGGGTGTCTGGACACCAACGAGGAGGGCAGCCGGTGAGATGAGGGCCAGGGCACGTTTCATGTGTGGCTCGGCTATAATTCAATATGACGAGTCATCATCTTTCAATGGAATCATATGGTGATGAAATGACATGTCGAGATGACGTGAGACACAATTATGCTGTCAAAATTAATAATTACAAGCACATACTAAATCAAAAAAGAAAAGAAAATATGTGTTTATTAGTATACAAAACTATGTGATCGTTTCATATAGATTATTTATTTATTTATTGTATTACTAGAAAAAAAATATATATATATATATATATATATATATATATATATATATATTATTGACACTAAGACATTTGTAGTGCATGTCTTTAAAAACCGTTAATATTTTATAGAAACCTCTTCTATCATTTTAGCAAAACGTACACATACCAAACAACCCACTTTCATTCCTATCTTTTCTCTGAATTTTTTTACAACGTTCAAATTTCATTCATGGCCTGATTTAGTCTGGTCAGAGATGTTCCGTGTCCATAATTGGAAACCGCTCCAGCCCTATTTTGTTTTGCTTGTCAAACATGTTGAATGTGGAGGTGTTCGGAGCCAGACTTGTAATGTTCTATGTTTTAATTGTAGGAAGCGCGTGTTGGCCGTCCTGCAGGAGATGTTGGCTCTCCCACAGACTCCCTCCTCCCTCGTCTTCCTTCTCACGGAGAAACTCCTCACCCTCCTTCCTGACGACCACAGACGCATTCAGACTGTGAGTTTAAATCGCCACTCTGTCGACACTGAAAATCCAGTGTCATACAATATATATCCATTCTCATGCATACATACATATCAACTCTCCTATATGGATCCGGGCGACACACAAATGAGGCAGAAACCGGAATATAAAAGGTTTATTTTCCACTGCTGTGCTGATAAACTAATCTGTCCTTGCGCTACTAAAGGTCTTTTGTGTTTGGGATTTCCCCAAAAATAAAAAAATATTTTCCATCCAGCGGTTGGTAGATGTCTAAATAAGATGTCTTTGGGTCAAACAGGTGGCAGAGATCATCTCTGATGTGAGGGAGCCCATCATGGAGGCCAGTAAGCCGGTGGACCAGAACATGACCCGTCGGCAGCAGGTCCAGGTGAGGGCGCCCAGACGCACTCGGATCCATTAATGTCAAAGCCAAATAACTAAATACATGAAGGGTTTCTTACTAAAAACTCTTATTTCTTCTCATTTCTAAGTCCTCCCTGTTTGCAGCAGAGCAGATGGTTTGTGTTTAGGTGAGGTGGTTGATGCGTATGCCAACTTGGTCATTACCCTGAGAGGTCCAGTAGTTTTCTCTCTTTAACAGTTTCCCTGAAGGATCGCTGGCAGAAAGATCTTAGAGAGGCTCGGTCTTAAAGCGACAGGGAAGAACCAGTATCCTAGAATAACTAGACCCTGTCATGCTGGCTTGGTGAAGGAAAACTGTCATGGCGATTTTTCAAAAGGGCCCCATGACATCAAGATATGTGAATGAACATATACCAACGGTAGGACCATGAGTCTCCTCCTCACACGCCCACTTTATATACAGGTCTGGGTCCTAAACCAAGTCTTTTACTTTTAGCATGCAGTACAAATTGTCATTGTCTTGCCTATTCAAAGAATGCAGGGTTTTTCCTGCATAGTGAACATTTGGGCGAGCGCCTAAGCCGATTTCCTGAGCGCCTATGACAAATCCCGAGCTCCTAAGGCAAAAAAAGGTCTGTGGTGGAAAAAAAAAACTGTGAGGTGCGCGAATGAACAGAGCGGCCAGCTGCTGATTACAGTGAAAATAATTTTCGACCCAGGAAAACCCCTGGAATGGTGTGTTTGAATATCTGCACTGGCACAACAGTCTTGGAATTTCATAATGTTTCTGACTGGAAAGCTGAGACTGGTGTGCATCCAATGAGCCCAACTGTGTGATGATGATGATCCTCATAGTCGTAACGCATTGTAGTGAGACCAGTCATTTAAACTTGACCTTATTGTATAAAATGACCTAATGTGACCTGAAAATGTACAACCAAAAGCTAGAGACTTCGGGCAATCAAGGGATGGCTTCGCTTCTAAAGCCTGTATATTAATAATAATTGGGTTTCTGAGCAGATTCCAGAACCAAAGCTCTCGCTATCCAATCTTGCAGCAATACAATCTTTTTTTAAGTGATCTCAAAGTTTTTGATTCCTAATCAAAGCATGGACACATTTCTACTATGTTCCTGAAGGACTTGGTGTCTCACTGATATTTTGGAGGTATCAATTCTCGAATTGGTAGAGAAGAGAATAAATCCTGTTCTCTCCGGCTTCAGGGGAAGTCTCCTGGTTACCAAGGAACCGAATGGGCACAAGCGGCCGCAGGTGTATTCTATCTCCCATCCTTCCTTCCTGTGTAGCGGTGTCCTCCCCCCCCTCTCCCCGTCTTAGTCAGTGCGTAGCAGGCTCTAGAGGGCCGTCACCTGGCCCAGAGCCCCAGGTGTTTTTGTTGTTTCCTGTAAACGGAGACGCAGTCGCCCGTCTCATCAGCCAACAATCCCCCCCGGAGGGCCTTTCAGCTGGAGACTGACTCTCCCTTCCTCCTCTCACGGCCCCATCTCCAGCTGGCCGAGGTGAAGGTGCGCATCTTGGAGGCCAAGCAAACTCTGGAGGACTGCATCGCCGCCCAGGACTTCAGCCGCGCCGGAGAGCTGAAGGACTCCATCACCGAGCTCGAGAACCACCGGAACCAGATCCACCAGGAGATCACCGAGAGCAGCCAGCCGGCCGACAAGGAGATCCGTGCCGAGAAGGTGCGTAACCATCAGATGTTTTGTTCTGTATCCTGCGTGGTTTCAGAGATTTTCTTCCTGGAATGAAAACAGTAACGGCATTCTCACCTCTTATGTTTTTGTTTTGTCTGTCCCCAGAGTGACCCGGAGACTCTCCTCCGATGTCTCATCATGTGTGCAGAACTCCTGAAGCAGCTGAGCATCAAGACACGAATCAGTCCGACCATAAGCGCCCTGATGTCCTCGCTGGTAAAACGCCACACAGCACGCATCATCACAGGTTTCACTTTGACATGGCGGCTATACGGCGGGCCGACGCTTCGGTTCCTTCCTCATTCACACGTCTCTGTTCACCTCTCTGATTGGACAGCGGACATTTCAGTATCGCACAACCTGGCAGTTTAAATATATAATACATTCAATCAATAAAGATTGCAGTAAAGAGATGATTGTTCTCAATGTACAGCAAACCATATGGATCATTAATCTGTGTTTAAAACACTGGGATTGAGGCAGATTATGACAATGGACATCACACTTTTTCCGCTGAATGTGTCTTTTTTATTTTTTATTATCCTAAATGTTGTTCCAGCTCATCTCTCAGGCTGTAGACCTTTCACCAAAGTTGATGTTTGAATAGATGTATATATTTTATTTTACACTTTTTTTAAATAAAAAGTGAAGTTGTTATTTGCTCATCGTTAGTGTTAACCTTCTGAAGTCGAGTCTGTGAAAGTCTGGTGTCACTGGTTTCCCCGCCAGGTCCTGCCCAGTATAGCCAACGCTCACCCTGCTGTGCGCAACATGGCCGTGGTTTGTCTGGGAACGTGCACGCTGCACAGCAAGGAGCTCGCCAAAACCCACATGGTGCTGCTGCTGCAGGTAAACACACACACACACACACACACACACACACACACACACACACACACAGGTTCTATCCCCTCCAAAGTAGATTCATGGACAGGCTTCATGTTAAAGAGCAACTGGATCTCGGTGGTGGAGTAAACGTGGAGCTGTGTGTGTTCAGATCGCCCAGCTGGATGAGGTGAAGATCCGCATCAGTGCCCTGCGGGCCGTCATCGACCTGCTGCTGCTGTTTGGCTTCCAGCTGCTTTCCGAATCAGCCGCCAGTCAGGCGGCCTCGCAAACCCAGTCGCCAGAACGACAGGAGGACGCTCCGTCGGCCGAGGAGAAAGGAGACGCGGCCGAGGACACGGCGCAGAGCATCCTCGTGATGCTGTCGGAGCTCCTGGACAGCGAGGTGAAATATCGACTCTTAAACCGAAGCATGCGTCTGGTCGTCCGAAATGTAGTGTGGGCGAAGATGGCTTTACTGGATCGTCCGTGTGCGATCTTTTTCAGGTGTCTGACCTGCGCACAGAGGCGGCGGAGGGCCTGGCCAAGCTCATGTACACCGGCCGCATCTCCAGCGCCAAGATGCTCTCCCGCCTGGTGCTGCTGTGGTACAACCCGGTCACGGAGGACGACACCCGGCTGCGCCACTGCCTCGGCGTCTTCTTCCAGCTCTACGCCCGCGAGAGCAGGTCACACACACACACACACACACACACACACACACACACACACACACACACACACACACACACCAGCCAACCACAAGATCATTTATTATTCCCATGTTTTTTTCCGTCCTCTTATTGTTAGTTTATTACTTGCCTGGTTTATGTATTATTAAATACATACGCTAATATGGAGTCGGTAAATCATACAAAAAGTAATTAAAGAAGGTGACAATATTATATATTTTCCAAAGAAGGCCATGATTACATATTTAGGACATTTTATAATTGATAGTATAGCGTGTCTTTAAAAAAAAGTCAGTGTGAATTTGGTCATGAAAAAAATGATATGTATTGTATGTCACAGAAGTCATAGCACAGTATGTGATGACATTGTTTATGTCAAAAAGGTCAGAGTACAGTAAAGTACACTATGTAATACTAGTTAAAAGTCCCAGTACATAGTAGTTGGAGTCCTAGTATGTAACAGCCGGTGTCTCTGGGTGCATCAGGGTTCACCAGGAGGTCGTGGAGGAGGGCTTCCTGCCCACCGTTCGGACTCTGATGAACGCCCCGGCCACCTCTCCGCTAGCCGAGGTGGACATTAACAACGTGGTGGAGCTGCTCGTCGAGCTGACGCGGCCCAGCGCGCTCATCAAGCCCTCGGCCAACACGGAGGTAACAAACCCGCGAACCTGCCGAACTTCTCGTCGCTTTCTTCCCACAAAGGGCACGTTTGTACCCGTAACCGCACAATGGGGCCAACGACACCCGGGGGTGACTGAGTGCGTGTCCCTGCAGGAGGTGTGTGTCCACGACTACCTGGCGGTGCGCATGTGTGGCGAGATGCTGCAGGACCCCACGGCCCCCGAGGTGCGTCTCTACGCCAAGACGCTGAGCAACCTGGAGCTCAGCCGGGGAGACACCGTGAGGAAGGACCTGCAGACGCTGCTGCAGCAGCTGGTGCAGGTACGGCGGCGCTTCAGGAGGGCCACTTTAAATGTGCGATAGACGCCGAGACGTTTGACTTGAAACCGCAGACTGTAACCTCATGGTGGCGCTAGAGGGAAAGTCGGAATGATTTTTCGAGTTGTGCTCACCTGTCAGAATGTCGTAGTAATCCATTGTTTGAATATAATTGTTTTGGTTTGGATGTTTCCTTATTCTGTCTTTAATCCTTAATGTTTCTGAGTAAATTGAATATGCCAGGCTGAACACGCATGTGCCTTTTTCTATATATTTATTTATTTTTATTTTTATTTTGTATTTATTCTTGTGTGTAACGTCTCGTTGCCTCCTGAGAGGCCCGAGGTTTCATTTCCTCCTCCGTGTCCTCAGGTGGTGAAGGATCGCGTCTGTCACCGCGCTCTGGAGAAAATGGTTCTTCAGCTGGCGGACGCAGGAGAGCAGGCGGAGCTCCTCAGCGGCAGCGCTCTGCAGCCGCTGGACGTCAACGCGGACGGTAAGGACCCGGTGCCACGCTGAACCCCCGTAACCAGCGGGTTAGGGGTCGCTCGACCTGCTTCTGTACAAAGGATATAAACCCTCTCTTTGTGCGTCCACAGAGGCGGCAACAGACGATCCATGTAAATCTGCCAAGAGGGCCAAAAGAGGTAATGCAGCTTCGGAATACGTGGTCTAAGAAGCTGCAGATGTTCGGAGAACCTCTTTATTGTTGGAGCTCTCCTCATCTGTCCGAGCGCTGTGAGGTAACGCGAGCGCTTGTGTGCACAGGTCAGAGGAAAGTGGGCACAGCCAAAGGGGGCCGGAGGCCGAGCAGGAGGGCCGAATCGTCGGAGGAGAGGTGAGCTATTCCAGTCAGCGCGACGCCATCCCTTTAAATACAAACAATATTTGATTGCTTCATTTTCACACATGTTCTGCCCGCCCCCTTTTTGTTGTTGTTGTTTTGGCCACAGCGATGGGGAAAACGTTCCAGAGTCACTTCCTGTGGTGCGTCCCTCGCGGAGGGCCAAGATTGCAGCTCTGGAAAAGACCAAGCTGGACCTCAACACCCTCATCAACCAGGAGGCCAACGTGTCGTAGAAGTCGGGTTACCAACGGCTGATGCAAAAATATTACTTAATGTGCTTCAGTGTAATATAATCCAGTCTAAAATAATACTTTTGTCACCTTGGGCTAATCACCTTTTTTTCATTTTTTGTTGTCATTGTTGTTGTCGTCAGAGGAGCTGTTACATTTACTGACTCTTTTTATATGTTGTAATTTTTCTTCCTTTTTAGTTCTATCCTTATATATGTTAATAAAAGCATGTTGGCTTTGTATTTTAAACTGAAGATGTGTTTCTTCTCGCAGATAAAGAAGCAATGTACTGTAAAAAACACTTAAATTAAAAGGTGTATCTTAAAAGACAAGTGCAATTTTACATGAAAAACTCTACATGCATATTAAAAACATGTTTAGCACCAAGTTATTTGGTAGCAGAATTATGTATATTTTTTTGGACCAAATGTTGCCAACAATGTGGAATCCTCTTGATCCGTATGTCATAGTGGGCAATCCAAAACTACAGTGGTGCTAAGGTTCCAAACATCTGGAAGATGTTCTCTGTCACCCAATGGACTTCCTCAAGGTGAACATTTTGACAACTGGTGAAGCAGGAAGTGGCCATATTTGGAATGAGGAGTGACATACAGAAGCCCGATCTCTTGAACCGTAGCAACCTGTCCATCACAAGTTAGCCCCGCCCTAAGGCATACCATCAGTTACTAAACATGCTGTATTGAAGCAACCTGAGCCTACAGAACCATCCTCAGTTATTGAAGATCTCGAGGCATCGTCTACTTGAGCCTAATCCTTTATGCTAATGATTCCTTCTTTACACATGCCATCTCTTGCTTCGGTCTATCTGAGGAGAGGGATCCTCCTCTGTTGCTCTCCTGAAGGTTTATTCCCTTTTTCCCCTGTAAACGTTTTTTTGGGGAGTGTTTCCTGGTCCAAAGGTCTGTGTTTACAGATTGTAACGCCCTCGGAGGCAAATTGATGATAATGGTCTGTACAAAATCAACAAAATGAATTCTCAAAATCTAACTCCTATTATAGATAAGGTGTCCTAAAAAAAGAAAACATTGCTTTAATTTTTTTTAGTATCTACTCCAGTCGTTCTTAACCTTATTAGAGGTGCTGAACTATGAAGGCAAATCACTGTCAAAATCCGAGAGCGCAAAATTCCCTTTCGAGCGAGCGAAACTTCAACCTGCTCGCTCGCTCGCAGGTTTTCTTTTTGACAGTAAGGGGGCGTACCCAGTCACCATTGAATCTCTACATCTAATTGGACTAAAGTTGCTAGTAGGCGATGACCAATAACAGAAAACTGGGGAGTCATGGCTGACCATAAGGAGGTAACGACCCTGTAAAGTGGCTGCCAATCACAGTGTGGCACCATGCATGCTGGTCGAAGGGGCTTGCCTGTGATTGGCGAAGTAGAGGGGAGGCGGGTTTAACCTGTCGCAAAAACGGAAGTTAAGTGTGGTTGACGGGAACCGTGTTGGTTGAGGTTCGAGCTACAGATCGTGGTTGTTTGTGGATGTCCAATAAAAGGTTAAGACCGTCGGCCCGTTTCCGTGTCGTCAGTCCATAACGTCCGAAACGTTACAATATATATACGTAAGGAGGTAACGTGTATATATATATATATATATATATATATATATATATATATATATATATATATATATATGGTCAGCCATGACTCCCCAGTTTTCTGTTATTGGTCATCGCCTACTAGCAACTTTAGTCCAATTAGATGTAGAGATTCAATGGTGACTGGGTACGCCCCCTTACTGTCAAAAAGAAAACCTGCGAGCGAGCGAGCAGGTTGAAGTTTTCGCGAGCGAGCAGGTTGAAGTTCCGCGCGAGGAACTTTTGCTCTCGCGAGCGACTTTTGCTCGCTCGAGGGAATTTTGCGCTCTCGGATTTTGACAGTGATTTGCCTTCATAGCTGGGAGCCTGCTCACCTGTGTGTGCGCACGTTTCTGCGCATGTGTCTGTGCGCATGTGGGCGGAGTTCCGCCGCGCGCGACAAGGAGAGACAGGAGAAGCGACAGGAGCGACATGCCGCTGTAGATACGATCAGTAACATGATACGGCCGTTTAGTTTAACACAAGGTGGGAACCTTCGATTACTTCTGTAGTAATCTGGCGCTATAGCGAAAATTACAGGGGGCGGGGCCCCACCTTGCTATAATGATAGAGGAAACACTGCTGTGTGTGTGTGTGTCTCCCTGCCGAACCCCTGGAGTTCGATCGAACCCAGGTTAAGAACCACTGATCTAATCCCTGTAAATCATGGGTTGCATTTCTACTTATCTCTGAAAATCAAACACGCTGGTTATTTTAAAAGTCTTTATTGTTCCAATCAAACGCCTCTTTGTTGCATCTGAAAGGGACAGCATATAAAAACACATGATAAAGAAAATATACAACAGATGTTTAGCACCAGGTTCTTCAAAAGGGCGCTGATCACAAGACGGGGCCGCCTCCCACATCCCTGCTGTTGAAATGGCAACCACAGTGCGTACCTACAAGGGTCGTCAGAAGGTTTGACCTGCAGCCGGACGTCTTGGATCTACTTTCCCCTCATGATCCGAGGTTAGTGTTGACCGTCCATCACATGGTTGATATTTAAAAGAGCAGTAGGCGGAGCTGAGCCCCAGTGGAGGTAGGCGTCTCTAGGGAAACCTTAAACAGCAACACATGTCCCACTCGCATTTAAACAGTAAATAATGCTAGTAGGTTTATGATCAAAACTATTTAATGCTATTACGACAATTAGGGATCTGTTATGTTTCTGCTTCGTTGAGGAGAATAAAGCAGGTGGGAATAAAAAGAGTGATATCCTTAAAGATCACATTACATGTCTATGGAAAAAACAACAGCTGAAGTAACATCCCAGGCCATCGGTACTTGTGTACATCCATTCGTCTGTCAGCAATAAAATAATTACTACATATGGATAAATCATCTGGGTTTGTATTGCACCAAATCGGTTCTCTAGTTTTACAGTAGGGGTTGATAGTGGGACACGGGATGTGCAAAATATGGGGAAGGAATCTGTAGTGGGGGTTAATAATCTCAGATGGGATAGTGCAAGAAGTAGATCCGACACAACATACAGTCTCTGCTTTGGGTGAAAAGGAGAAGATACACAAAGACACACAACGATCACTGAACTAAAACCAGACAGATCCCACCAAACAACTAATGAATCAGGTTCTAGTCCCACGCCGTCCGCACAAAGCCTTTTCCTTCATCGCCTCACGCTCTGCGCTTTGATCACGTCGTCACTCAGCACATGGCACTCGGGGTTCATCTGCAGCTTGTTTTCAAGACTTTAAGATATATATAACATTAATTATTTGGTTTTAGTACAAGGTGGTTAGCCAATTACTGTCGTTCAATATGTTTTAAAGTTTGGGCCCCACTAGTAGTGGTTCGGGGAGGGTGGGGCTCGGTTGAGTCCTTTGTTTACACTGCGTGTCGGCTGGCAACATAAGCGTGACATGGCAAGCAAGGCTCGGATTGAAGAATTTGCTCTAATATAGAAACATATATAAACAGCAATTTGGAATTCAATTAGTGCCAAAGCAAGGGTGACTATAAATTACGTGTGAAAGAAATGCATTAAATAAAAAATAAAAATGGGGGGAGGGGGGATTCTGGGTCTGTGCATTTTTATAGTTTTAGGTTTAGATTCACAATAAAAGGTCATTAATAGTGAGGTATATTTTGGGGGAGATGGCTCTGTCTTTATGTAATCAAAGTTTGGCCTTTCCTTCCAATATGGGCTCACTGTAAAAGCAACGATCCCAATAAAACTCTGACGTAATGATTCAAACTACTAAACACGTTCAGAAAGACAAAAGGCAGGTTTAGAATGGAAAACAAACAAACACAATCAGACATTTCTGTACATAAATATCCATGGATAAAAATAGTGCAACATCAAGCATTTGTTAAGTTAGACTGCTACATAATTGCTGAGTGTAAGACTTAACCATAGTGGGATGGTCAGTCCACGTGGTCAGCTCAATGTCCAAAGGCACCACGTTAAACCAGTCCTGTTCCCAGCTCGGGGGAGGCTTCGCGCTTCATTTAGTTTTCTGTCAGAGAAGAAAGAGAGACAACAACTTCATGGTCACGATTTCAAACTGAGGTTTGACAAAAGTTGATATTCAATAGAAGAAGAGCGGTAATTACCAAACACAAAGTCGCACCACCTCGGCCCGGTGAGGCCCCTCATCCGCGATTGTCTCAACATCTTCGCAGGAGGTGGTTGGGGCGAGTCGGTCGACACCACCCCAGGACTTCTGTGTTTGCCTTTCTGCCTCCCCGCCGGCGTCTCCTCCGGCTCCTGGACTGATTTAGGTTCAGAGCATGGGCGCTCCATTGAGGCGGTGCTCCTTGTTCTTTCAGTTTTCACAGCTTTAACAACCCCCACCAGTTCTCTCTCCCTTCCTGCAAAGAGGTAGGCGGAAGGTGACCCGTTGTCCAGTGTCACGGTGCAGGAGTCCCACTCCTCCTCAGCGGACTCGTTGTCTGGGGAGTTGATCTTCCTCAGAAACACACGGCATTCCTTCAGTGTCTCGGGACTCCAGGCTTTCGAGCAGAGGTTCTGCTCTTTGGATGCATCCACAGGTTCCAGAGTTTGGTCGCCAGAACCGGCGGCAGAACTGTTCTCCAGACGGTCAGATAACGGATCTTTTGCCGATCTGCGTAGGGATCTACGTTTTGGTTGCGGTGTAGTCGCTTCGTGTCCATTTGAACCAGTAGCTACTTTCATGTTCTTCTTATTCCTCTGCCTCTTTCGCCACCTCTTCCTTTCTTTTCGGGTTAGGAACCTGGTCCTTGCTCTACCAAGAGTGGTCCGGTATTTGATCAGGTCTCTTTTCCACCATTGGGCTCCTTGACTGAGGCGGCCTGCTGCACACCTGGGAGTGAAGAGTCGTCGCCTGGTCTTGTGTGTGGGTCGAGGTGCCTCATTTCTCTTCAACCTTTTTTGAGCCCGTTGGTGTTGCAGAGGACTTTTTGGCACAGTTTTAGCAAATTTCTTGATGTGTTTGCGGAGTCGCTCCGCCTGAGGGCTGGTGGGGCAAACACTCGTCTTACTGAAAGATCGAGGGAAGTGCATAAATTCATAAGGATTACGGGAGCTGGTCTTCTTGACAATAGCCAGAGACTGTGTCTCGGTGGTCTGCATGTACCAGGAGCTGAGCTGCTGCATGCTGCAGGACCGGGGTGTGCTCGGTGGACAGTCGAACAGCATTCGCACGGACGACTGTTTTGAACTATTGCCTTCAGTGCCGACATTTGATTTTATGGCTGTTTCTTTTTCTTGGCTCTCCACAGTGTTTGAGATCCATGTGTCAGAGATGAGTCGTATTCGCCTGGCGAGCTCCTGGTTCATAGTCGGCTCCTCGGCCGACGGTGCCCACCACCTGAGTGTCTCTTTTTGGGTAAAGATCGAGTTCACAGACACGCCTGCCACTCTACTCAGGTCCAGAGAGAGGTTGTTTCTTTCTGGTCCACAGACCCGCCTCTTCTCCCTCGATGTCTCCACACTACTCTGCTGCTCCCCTTGTCTCCTTTCATTGCTGGCCTTGTTCAGCAGAAGTTGTTTGGAGCGCCGCAGCAGAGCATTGCTGTGGCTGTATGATCGAGAGGTGGCGACGGCGTGCAGAAAGTGGATCGAGGGCTTTCTCACTCTCATCGAGTGACGCACGGCTACAGGCTGGTTTTGCGGTTTGTCTTTACTTTCCTCCTCCGCTTCAACCCCGTCTTCCGTTTGACAGATTTTGCTTGTTGACTGATGACTGATTGTCCAGGGCTCTTTGGCAGATTTGAATTCCGGTTGGAGTACTTTCCTATGCACTGGTGTTTCAGGAGACTGCAGAGTTTCCTTATTTATCTGAATCTTACGCTGCCGAGGTGACACTGTGGTGACTGTGACTGAGATCCCAGAGATTTTTACTTTTGCGGGTCTACCTGGTTTCCTTGAGGGTGTAGAATCATCCCTCTTTTGACATTTGATGTTACTGCTAGATGGGGGGGCAGACTCTTTTACAGGACCGACTAAATGTAAGTCCTCGGGCAATTCCGTGGAGTCTGCTTTGATATTACCTGAGCTGGTCTTAGAGTTGTGCATTAAAATGCCCAAGTCACCTTTTAGGCCCACTGCTTGCCAAGCATCATGGAATTCTGTCTGCAGCTGGTCAAAGCCCTCAGACACCATGCGTTTGTTTCGCCTTGACCGGCCATACACTACCGTTATTTTCAGGTTCTTGTTCACATTCTCCTCAACTTCAGATTTTATTACAGATTTTCCATCTTCAGTTTTTGCCCCCATTACCGACTCAACTGCCTTCTCTTTGCGCGGTCGTCCGATTGGCCTTTTTGCCTTTTGCTCAAGCTTTGGTCCCAGCTTCTTCGGCCGGCCCGGACGCCTTTTTGGAGTGGTTTCATGGAAAGACATCGAGTCACCTGGTGACCTCTGGCTCTCGGCTCCACGCTTAGTTGGAGTACCTTCGCTTGATCTTCTGGAGCCTATTTTAGGTGATGACGAAGCAGATTTGGGTGGCGATGAAGCAGACTTGCCGGGGGAAGAAGCAGACTTGGGTGATGATGACGCAGACTTGGGTGATGAAGACGCAGACTTGGGTGATGAAGACGCAGACTTGGGTGATGAAGACGCAGACTTGGGTGATGAAGACGCAGACTTGGGTGATGAAGACGCAGACTTGGGTGATGAAGACGGAGACTTGGGTGATGAAGACGCAGACTTGGGTGATGAAGACAGAGATTTGGGTGATGAAGCAGATCCTGCAAGTGAGGTAGCAGACTTTAGTGGTGAAGAAATAGGTTTTCCTCGTGAAGGGACGGACTCAGTTTTCTGGCTTTTCTGTTTCTTAAGTGTCCCTGACCATGAAGACTCTATACATGGGTCAAAGGGCTCCTGTGTACTAGAACCTGAGTATGCTGATTTGAGACTGTATCTAACACCCTCGTTATCCTTTACTGGAGAAAAAAACATGAGCTTTATCGGACTAGTATACTGGACTTGGGAGTTGGGAAGGCTCTCGACACAGGTAGCAGACGTCATGGGAACATTCACATTGGATGAGTTTTGGGGAGTGCTTGAAGTTGCATTTGAGCCCTCTAGTCTTTTTAGAGATGACCGTAGCCTTCTAAAAGGCTTAGCGCACCCGTTGCTGCCATCAGTCTCGTCGTCTAAGCTCTGTTTTGTAGGACTTGTGTCTTTGGCAGCCACAGTTTGTGGAATGACCTGGTTTGAAAGACATTCTGACTCGTTGTGGGGTGGCCCACTCTGTTCTCCATGTGTTGATCCTACGGTTGGCTTCCATGTGTGCACAGGTGAGGACGGAGGAGCTTCACTTCTCGGTTCAAACTGGATATCCTCAGCATCCGGATCTTTGGATAAGGCACCCAGGGAGCTGGATGTCAACACCTCGTCTTTTTGTGTTTCCTGGTTAAGGATGCTTTCAGGGACAAATCCAACATCGTACTTCTTCCAGGGTTCTGTGACATAAGAGGAGAACCGCTGTGGGCGCACTATATTTCTCCTGGATCTCCTTGCGTCCTCTGAGTGGTGTGGTTCACATGTCTGCCCATCTCCGATAGAACTGTGGAAATCTTTAACCGTACCTGGACTATCGCCACTGTCAGAGCTTTGACCAGTTGGGGCTTCTTCATGGCACCCATCACCCTCAGGATCACTACCTATACCATCTTCTTTACAGGGCTCGCTACACCGGTTTTCTAAAACTGCACTCACTGTCGACACCAGTGTTTGTACAATCTTTAAGTCTTGTTTGCCAAACTTTCTCTGCATCTCAGGGGCCAGTATTTGAGCGTCTGAGTGAGTCAGATATTTTTCCTCACCAGATATGTGCCTCTCTTTCTCCTCTGCTTTAATGATCTGAACTTCTTCTGTCAATATACCTTTCTGGATCTCCTTTTCTACTTCATCCCTTTCTCTTTTTGTCGTGAGAATGTCCAGTGGTCCACCACTAGCTCTATGATTCTCTACAGGTTTTAAACCTACATCCATTTTGCTTTTAGACTCCTCTTTAACGAGGGTTGACTCTGATGAAGTGGGTGGTTTAGTTACAGTAACATTTCCATCTTTCAATCTTGCTCTCTTTGCCAGTGGCATATTTCTCCTACTGTAGCACTGGTCAAACATGGCAAGCTCTCGTTTAATTTGTAAGGTTTGCCTTCTGGTTGAAGCATCGTCAGCAGGTGTTGCTATAGCAGCGAGGACTTCTTGGCGACGTCGGGAGCGGGTGTTGGGTGACTTAAGCTCTTTGCTGTCATGACGATTGAACAGCTCACTGAGATTGTAGTCACTAGCACTGCCTGTGTGAAGCACGGTGGTGATGATTTCAGTCAAATGAGCGTCAGCCTGACACTGCCGGTTCTGACTGGTTGAGGGACACGGCGGCTTCTCCTTTTCAGAGGCATTTGCTGTTGCAACAAGAGGTGGATCTTTCTCTATCGGTTCGATTGTCTCCAGTTTCTCACTGAAGCGATTCATGACGTCTTGCAGTGAAGTTCCACTTGGGTTCTGCCCAGCCGGACTGCTTCTTGGGTTTCTATATTGCTTCCCTTCTGCAGCTGTGTCCACATCTGCTTCTTGGTGGCTTGCCTTCTCAAGACCATCTTTTACCATTAGGTCAGCTTCCTCCTCTTGTCTATGGTGAAGGAGGGAGGGGGGCTTTTCATCGGTTTTCTTATTGACGTCTGAGGGGATAGGAGATAGAGGAGGAGGCGAGGGGCTTTGTTCTCTACTCAGGACAGGACAAGGGGGATCACCATTTCCAACCCCTCTTTCTATTGTGTTCCTGAACTGCGTCAGACAAGCTTTGTTTGAATGACAGGGGCTTGAGTGGGGGTTGTGTTGGTTACAGCAGATCGATGAGGAAGGGAACGAACTAGAGGTGGGAGTGTGCAGTGAAGGAGATGTGGATAACGAAGGAGAGGATGCAGATGAACACACTATGTTATCGATACGGCCTACAGCAAGCCGTTGGCAGGAAATGCAGTGCAGCCTCTCGGGGCTCATAACCGTGTAAGTTTCCATCCTGCAGCTCTGCACACGGCAGTAGCTGGAGCACCGGGGAGCATCACTTTTACAGTCTGTTGAAGGGCCGTGATGGAGGCTACAGTTGGACTTGGAGTCTCCTGGATGACACATTGTGCTGCCATGACCTTGATTATCACAATCAGTTAAAGGGAAGTTGCCGTTATGGGCTTCACATTCACTGAATGGGACTGTGCTAGGGATAACAACGTCCTGTGGGTTCACACCACAGGGACAGCGGGGAGATTCAGTTTGACCTACAGGTTTTTGATTAAGGAGCAGCAATTGTTCCTGGCGCGCCAGCTTCAGGATCTGGTAGAGTACGGAACCGTGTGCTGAGCAGAGCGAGCTGAAAACAGCCCCCAATGCAGAGCTCTGAGGACCTGGAGTCCCTCGCTGTCCCAGATCACACACTTCTTCCACACATGATGGCGACAGGGAGCTAGAGGCAGAGAGAAGAGAAGAGATGGGGTTTTATTTATAGATGAGCCTAGTTTTAAATTACAAACAACAAATAAATACTCACACAGACTAAATGCCCAGATGGATGTTTTGAGCAACACTACAATAAACTTAATGTTGTGTTATTTCCACGGTCTCATACACGATTTGCACTTTAAGTGAGTATATCCTCTGGGTTGCTCAATGAGGCAAACCTTTTCTGACTTTAGCAACAGAGCTTTAAAGACACTCCAGCAGATAGCTATTCACACCATTTCTCCATGCACACTTATGGTGAACTTCTTTCAGTACCAATCCATCAATTGATATTCTACGTTTTTTATAATTGCTGTATAACTTTATTTGTAGTGGTTTGTTCAAACTACAGTGTTATTTAACATCAGTAGACTAACATCTTAATGACATCCACGTTAGACAAAATCCTAACGTGTGTTAGATATTTAGAAAACACATTGCGATGAAAAAAGCATGAAAAAACTAAAAAGAAAATAGTAAAGTTCCCTGAAAGAAGAACCAATTTAAAAGAATAAACTGTCCTAGTGAACTGTTAATAGTCTGCAAGAAACAAATCATCATGTTAGTAAAATTATGACAGCTGGCAACTGATTAAAGAACTGTTTTATTGATGAGTTGCTGAAGGCGAACAATAACATTCTGCAGGAAGCAGAAGGAACGATTGTAGAACGCTTAAACCAAAATGTTAACTTCAACAGCACTTTCACCGACAAAACAGCAACAAAAAATCTTATCAACGAAGAGTTAAATAAGGTCCTGTGAGTGATTAGTTTCACTAGAAAACAAGCAATCCATTTTAAATATCATTAAATTAGCTTAGATGTTCTGATTATGGATAGTATTCCCACAATGTAAGTGCTGTATTAGTCCTTGTCAGGGTTCAACTGGACCAGATGCAGTATAAGAGTTTTACATTCTGTAGTGTAACTGTTACCAAATGTTTTTTGTTTTTTTAAATCACTTAAATAATTAAATCTTAACATAAGCACTAAACAACCACAATAGTCAAGGGTGTCGTTTTAGGACTAAATAAATCATATGTGCTAACATTTAAAAGCGCTCATGCAGCAATATTCACTTCACATTTCATCAAAGTGCCCCATTACAAATCAATAGCTACATCAAACTAGCAAAAGCACAGTTCTGAAGCACAATCAATAAATAAGTAGGCAGCAACAACACAAAAGGTTTCTACAATAAAAAAAGTATTCTTATAAATCATAGTGCAATAATTGATTGACGCATAAATAGCAGATTTCTGTTCAGTCGTTTCAAAGTCACCAGCAGTTCAGTCCAAAGTAAACAAAAAATGCCTGAAGCTTAAAGTTTGAAAACAAGCCCCGGTGTGTTCCCTGAATACACTGCAGTGAAACGTATACTATGAAATATTTTTCTATTTCTCAAGGTGTTTAGGCTTGTTCACAAACTGGCTCTTTGATATAAATAGCAGATCATTCCCAGAGTCGACACATCATGCTGCACTGTGTACTGTGAGGAGACATTCAGGAGCGCAGAGCTGCCTAAGATACAAAGGTTGAAATGCCTAAACAACACGGTTACAATTAGCCTTAAAAATGACAAATAACACACACAAAGATAACCAACAAGGACAACTACTACCACCAAGAAGGTCAGCTTCCTGGTGGGCGCTAAGAACATGGCAGATCTCCTGTGAACGCCACACGGCAGCATTTCAACCGTTTAAAAAAATAAAATAAAAATCTCCCAGAACAAAACGGTTGACTGACGGTATAATAATTGACTTGACGTAAATTTAAGTGTTGTTGATGGCGATACATTTACACATGTGTGGTTGTCCTGGAGACAAACCGCTCACAAGCGTTGCTAAAATAAAAGCCCAGCAGACTCAGCGTCATAACACAAGAGGTCTGGATGTGAAACCTGACAGGCGGCTATAGGCAGATAAAGTTCAGAGGTATATATGTGGCAACGAGGTTAGAGAGAGACATACACACACACACACACACACACACACACACACACACACACACACACACACTCACGCATACACAGAAAAACAAATCAAAGCAGCTTTGTGTGGGTAACCCTGAACAGCTGCTCTGGTCGTAGCACTGTAAATGGAAATAGGCCCATCTCAGTGGCAGACACGAGTGTAGACACAACATTCAGCATCTCCCCAGACGCACACAACGAGGTCCGTGAGCTGGATCAAGTCACTGTCCCTTGACTGTGACGTCCACTACACAGACAACCGTTGAACCTGCGGCGTCGCGCCACGAGGCCTTTGGCATCCCGGCTAGTTGACACGGGCCGGTCGTAGCTACGCCGCTTTGTGGAGGGGAAACGCTCCGGTAAAGTAAAGTTTCAAGCAGCAGTCATGTATGAGGTTTACAGTAATACAGCTACCGTAGCAAAATCAGTAAATATCTGTGATAATAAAAGAACATCTTTTTACAAACGGTACACATACACAATAACACATTGTTCCAAGCTTATCAGTGCATATTAGAAAAAAACATGCTGCACAATTGCATTCCAACTACACTCGATACAATGTTCAGACTAGCATAGCGCGGATAGAGAGAACTATGCGCACACGATGGCTTTCTCAAGCTAATCTCTTCAACGGAAAAACTCAAAACGAGGATGTAGCCACCACAGCGGATTATACGGTACAATCTCCCTGTTTGTAGGTGTCTAACGAAAGTAAAGAGTTTTTAATCTGTTATAATGGCTCTAAGTCACTTCAGTGGCCTAGGTAAAGTACCCAGAGAGAGATAGAAAGCGGCAAATGACAATCATCGACGCTCCATTAAGAGGGAGCTTTAAGAATTGAAACCTGAATAACCTAATAATCGAACAGCTAGTAAACACGAGTCACACTTTGTTTCTTAGCTCTACGGGGTCCACAATTGTGTTTCGCATGCTTGAACCTGGGCAGTCTGGTCGGCAACAATCGGTCAGTTTTTCCCTTCGAAGAAAAACTTAATCAGAGACTTGAAAATGTAAGAACTTCCTGAAGGTCTTTGAGGATACTGCTGGTGTTACTTTATCCTGTTAAACTCCCCCAACAAGACCAAAACCAACAACTGATGTATGCTTAATAGTACGGTCTGTGTAGCCACAGACTCTGTGCCTTTGAACTCTATTGTCACCCATCAATGGCTGTAAACAAACATCAATGGGGAATAGGATCAATTGAAAAAGTAGCGGATGAACAGTCATACCCGTTAAAAGTTTAAGAAAAATGTAACATCTTCATCGGCCACTTTTCCCTCTAAAAACACATCGCCGCTGAGAATTAAAAAATATCAGGCTTTGGCTGCACAGATTCGTAGGATATTCAGTTTTAGTTTTGGTCTTTTAGAGGGATTTGTTGATAACTGTAGGCAGATAGTATAAAGCAACCCATATCCTTTTAATATCTTTTAGACTTAATGATAAAAACTGAGGCTGCGAGGAGATTGTTGACTTCGGCAGCCCCTGTGAACGGACGCTGCAAAGAGCCCCGTTGCACCAAGTAGCTGCTCTGATCAACGGTCAGCACGGAGCTAGAGAAACACAGCGGAAAGTAGGACTGTCACATTACACAGTTAAAAGACCTGAATATCGATATCCGTATATATTTTGTAAAGGCATGTGTTGTGTTTAACAAGTGTCTCCAGAAAACATGTATCTTGTCAAGTGTCGAGGAGCTCTAGAGGCGTTTTGTGGTCTAGAACATCTTTGCTTCAGCAGCTGAGGCAAGAGTCCCTGAGTTAGTGGAACCGGTCATGGTACCAGAACCTGACGAGTTGGAATTGGACGAGCAAAAGTTGACAGACTTCTTCTTGGGCGGGTTCTTCAGTGTTCCAGTACGCTCTTTGACTTTGTATTCCAGTGTGCTATGGGGCACCCCATAAACCCCTTGGGCCTTGGACACGCTCATGCGACCTGTCATCACCATGGTGATGGCTTCCTCCAACAGGTCGTGGTCGTACTGGCGGTATCTCCCGCGTTTCTTTCTCGGTTGCTTGTCTTTATCCCGGACGCCCCCGTCTTCTGAATCATCCAGGGAGGACCCGCGCGGTCCCAGGCGATGCGGTGACTGATTGGCACTGCCCGGACAGCCGTGTGGTAAGAAAGGAGGTCTGAGTTTGAAGAGAGACGAAGGTCTCGCGGTAGCTATCGAGGAACCTACGAAACCCTCCATTGATGAGGTACGTTGAGTTGTGTTTTCAGTCCCACTGCCATTCTCAGCGGAGATGGATCTGTTGTGGTTGGACGAGGAGCGGACCTGAGGAATACGTAGGGACGTGGGTCGCTCCAGACTGGGTGTGGGGCTTGCCGCGGGCTGGAGAGCATCTCTGAGTTGGGGAAACGAGTGTGGGAGTGTCTTCTGAAGACTGCTGGGCTGATAGAAGGTAAGGGAGGAAGAAGGAAAACACAAGTCTCCGTTTTCCTCCGCAGCTCCTCCGATCTCCGCCCGCTCCGCCCACGCTGCCACCTTCTGCAGGACAAGACGGGCTTCGCCACCGAACATCGACGACATCACATTGTACGATGTCACTTCCTCCCTGGAATCTCTGCTTCCTGGTGCGAGTTGATGTCGTATCCCCAGCCTTCCCTCGGCACAGCCATCCAGACCTTGTTTCAGGGTGTGAAGAGGTATCCCATAAAGCAATGCGGCCCGCTGCTCCTGTAGCCTCCCTGAACGAATGTCCTTCAAGGCCTTGGACAGCAACCCCTCAGACAGCTCCAAGCTCCTCTCATTGTACTGCCTGCGCTGCCTCCTAGGGATGGGAGGACCAAACAGCAGGGTCAGGATGGAGGTGATGGAGGGACTTTGATTTTGGCATAGGGGACAGGGGGGGTGCAGAGCGAGGGGTCCACTCCTTTATGCCTTGTGTTGGTAACATCACTGCGACTGTTATGTTTGTCTGTTTTCACACACATTCTTTGTGTGGGGCAAAGCCTCTTCACGTCCAGGTGGGACAGTCTGTGAATGGCTGGGGTTACTTTGGCGCTCACACACGCAACCCTTGTAGTTTTGTGATATCCTTCAGTGAAAGTCCTACATGCTGGATTGTTGAATTAAGAAACTCGTCATAACCGGCTTAGTAAAAAAAAGGAGGTTAAATTGTTATGCGGTGATGCAATGTTCTCCTCATTGTACAATCCTGAGCTGTTGGCAAATGTTATAACACGGTGCCATTGCTGTGACGTTACCGCTCAAGAGATAAAAGAGTCAACCCCATAGAACCAAAACACCCAACACAAGCTAGCTCTTCATAAAGACCAGAGAGCAACTGATCCAATGCACTGCCAAACAAACGACAGAAACACAACAGTGTTGATGCTAGCCCTCCGATCCTAGTCATGCCAAACACCTTAAAGAAAATGCAGTCGACAAAAGTGTTGGAATCAGATAAAAAGGGGAAGTTCCTCACATGTAAAGTGTCGGCTACATCCACACCAATACGTGTTTGTTTTAAAACGCACAACCCTCACTACATTTTAGTCTGGTGTCCACACTGTTCCGGCTCTGGAGACATTTGAAAGCGCTACTTAAACTCTAGTTTAAAAACACGGGACACAGGAAGAAACAGACACGATGAAAACGATGACGCAGACACCCACATTCGCTGCTTGGCTGGATCACGGCGTGTCCTTCCACGAATAAATCACGTGACCTTTTCTCAGAAGAAAAACAACATCAGCCTTGATTGCCACGTGAGTACCAGTGGTTAGGCGTTGCTGACAGAGTTGCCTATGCTAGCTGCTGCTGTGTAGTTAAATTATACATGTTGTAATGCTACTATTGCCTATACGCGCAAGCTCTTTCCTAGCAGCTTGTCCGGCCTTACGGAGCGGACGTTGGAAGGTGCCGTTGGCAGTTTTGAGGAGGGCGACGGACATAAAACGGAGGACATTATTGTTGTTATATATGCTTATTTTGTTCTGCACAACACATCAGAGAAACAAACAAAAGCATAAATGCTCTTCAGTACGACAGGGACTTCCAGCCACCATGCAGCCCTACGAGCGTGAGCAGACAACAAAACCGAGGGAAAATTAGTTAAATGTGTCTCGACTCAATTTCTAGACGCACAACATCGTTAACGTGTTTGAGAGGAAAATATAGTCTCTTAAGTATCACACAGGATAAGTATATTAAAGGCACAACAATAATACGCCGTTGTATTTTTCTGTAACTAAACAAGCAACGGCAAAGTAGACACTCTGCTTCTTGTTTATTCAGCCACTCCACGCCCAGTTTACGTGAATGGTCATGTGATCTCAGGCAAGTTGGCGATGGTGATTATTTATAAAATGGCAATGAAACGCTTGTATGTAGGAGATCGTTTTAGTGTGGATGTAGGCTTATTCATGCCGAGTTTGGAAAGAAATGCCTAGGTCGTGTAAATGCATTATTGTATTTCTACAGAACCCCCAGTGTTGACTAACAGTAATGACAGGGCCTTCCTTGAGCATGTTGCGACGTGGTCAAATACCACTCAAATTCATAGCCAGAGGAAATCCCAAAAAAGTCTTACCCTGAGGCTTTGTGATTAGATGGCGTCGATGAAGTTGCTGAGCATGCAGTGTTCCTTTTGGAGAGGTCGAGCACGCCATCTGTTACAAGAATACATCATTTGGAAGGGTTAGGGCTGCAGTGGTACAACATCACTGTCAACATCTAAACACTTTAGAAGCTGGAAACGTTTCTTCATTGGCTTTAAATTCACAATAGATCTGGTGCTTTCCCTACCCGGGTCACTTTCGCTCTCTTGCTCCTCCCCAGTTCGGCTCACTGTGAGGTCCAGAGGGGCGTCTGATGGTTGTGGCAAAGGTGATGAGGTCCTTGTTGTAACACCACTTGTACCGTTGTGGATTAGGCACTTGGATGCGTACTCCAAGGCAAACTGATGTATCATCTTCTTCATTAGCTCCTGAGCAACCGGAGGGATGTTGATATCACAGCCCAGGGACACATCTAGTGAAAAAGGGGCAAGAGAAATAAGAAAAAGACTGGATGAACAGAACTGATTTCGGTCACTATTATAGGAAAGAAAAGTACTAACATTTAGTTACTTGATGAGACCGATAGACCAACGTTTGCAGTAGGGTTGTTCACAGTAACAGGGTAACAGTAAAACGATTAAAAACTCGCAGGAGTGGCTTGTCCAGGTTAGAAGAGGTGTTGCTAACTTTGGGGTTAAAGTCCTTCACTTTATTCATCAGCTGTCCGACAATGGCCTTTCCTTCACTTTTTAAAATTGGGAGAAAGTTATGATATGATATTTTTTCTCACTTGCTTTGATAAAACCCTTGCAGTTATAAAGTAGCGCATGGATTTAATTAGCAGAGGTATTTTGCTGGCCATAACGTTATTATTGTTATAAGTTAGTCAGGTCTTAAAGCGGGGGAAATTCACTCGCAGGAGAAAAACACACACAAGTTGGGCAAGTAGCACCGCCTGCAGCATCAGTAAATACTCTTAGCCCAGGTATTCATTTCCAAACAGCCGTATTAGATACTCGCTTAGACAAAACCACCACGGGTATAAAGTACATGGATTTAATGAACGGAGGTATTTTGCCGTCGGTAAAGTTATACGTTGGTGTGGCCAAAAGCGTTGAGTTACGATGGCAGAGCGGCTCTGCTCCCGTCAGCTGTATGCTCGCTGATCCAGGGAAGTAAAGAAAAGACTGCTTAAGCATCCAGCATGGATGTAGCATTAGCAGGTCATATCCAGCATCCAGAGTGAACTGCAGTCATGAGTGGTATATAATATGTATTATTATTAACAAATAATGTCAAGTATTTTTTTTATTTATATCTTAATCATATACCTGCATCATTAAATTACATCATTGACCATCGTAATAGGACATGATGGACAACGATGTAATTTAATAATCCGGCTTGAGAGCTCTGTGGATACACGCCAATGTTACAATTCTTCTTCTTCACTTCCCCCAGTCAGCGGCTCATGACAACGCTGTAAGCCGTGCTGCTCGGGACCCCAACAGCACTGCGCTAGTATTATTAAATCACTCTATATATATCAATGACATGAACCATGATACAGACTTGTATCCATGTAATTAAATTATAGTATTTTACGGTAAATACTTGGGATTACATCCAGAACCCCCGGCCACATTTACTACAGGAACTCTTGTACTAGAATAGAGTTACTTGCAAGAACTAGTCTCTTGATTAAGTGTAGACAAAGTTCTGTATAATCCAGAGGAACAAAGGCATTGTGTGTGATGAAGAAAATGATGCGTAATGTTAAAATGAATGCAATTTAATTCTCCTCCATGGTATTAGTGTGGCCGCAGCTAGATCCGAAACGGATATCTCATCTCAAGAAACTATCTGTGTAACGATTATGGGATTTGACCATTTTTGCAATGCTTTACAGCAGATAGACGCCGACTGACCTTTTTTGTGAAACACAGCCTGGAGGATCCTGTGCGCTGATTGGCTGCTCTCAGAGATGGTTGGAGCCTGACAGGGAGAGTAATCAGAGGGGGAGGAAAGGGGTGACGTGGCTGCAGGTAGATGGTCCTACAATGGAAAAAAGGGGGAAATTAAATCACTGAAATATATCCTAATACACTGTTTTATAAAAAAAATATATATAAAAAAACTGTCATGGGTAACTAAATACGTTCCTCTAGAGGCAAAATACAAACATTATTTGTGGATTATCTTGACTTGAATAATCCTTACAGTGCTGAGTTTGTCCAGGGAAAGGTTGCAGAATGAGCATTGAGAGCAACTTTTTTCTGAGGACCAGTCGTCCACCTCCTCAGGTTCACAGCCTGAAAGACACAACATCAATAAATATAAGGATCAAACAGCATTGTTGCAGATCGATATATACGTACAATATACACACACACACATACATACATACATATATACATACATACATATATACATACATACATACACACACACACACACACACAGATATATATATATACACACACACACATATATATGAACATATATACATACACACACACATTTACACACACACATATATATACAGATATGCAACATATATACACATACATATAGAAATATATACACAAACATGTAAACACTACCATTAAAAAGTTTGGGTTCACATAGTGACTCAATTTAGCTATGACACATTTTATATCTATTACAATTCACATTGTCTGTATCTGAAGTAAGGGTACACTATTTGACTGAGTGTCCTCTAAAGGTGGACACAAATCTGAGATCACATATAACAGGTATTATTATGACAACTACTACTATGGGATTAGTTGATGGCAACAACAGTTTGGGCTGTACCCACCACTAAATGGACGTACGCCTAGGTTTTAGGGCCATTTTCATCTCACTAAATCCAGCATCTTTATCCATGCTGGCCAGGCCTATGCCATTGCTAATACAATGCTTTATAGTTTAATATATTATCTTTAAGTCGAAGGAATTAGGGGTCATGTACTACTTTTTTTTCCTCTTCTTACTAGCTCTGGGTTCAAATGTGATACCACGCTGAGACCCACAGCCACCCTGCTCATCCCATGGGTGCAGCACCTGTTATGTCTTTATTGATACAACAGCTTTTTAACACTACAAACGTTTTATAAAGAATTCCATTGTTTTTGTTTCACTGGCTAACAGGACACTCTACAAAGGGAAGTCTATGTTGTTGTTGTTGTACCATGGGGGTTATTTCAGGAGGTGGGTAGAGAGAAGTTGGTAGGTGATTACAATATAATCAGGTGAGGAGTGGGCCACACAGAATCACATGAACAAGGGATTAGTTTAGAGGTAAAATAGACGTGCAGTTCTATGCCTGTTCACCACGATTTTTTCTAGATGGATTGAGTAAGGGCATCATCCATGTACAAAAACAGCTGTGTAATAATCTAAGTGGAGCAGGGGTGCAATTGTGAGGGCATCTAGATAGATTAATCACTGTATATAAGAATATATCACCATTCTGTAGCTGCCAGTCGAACTTTAAAAAACAACTATGGTAACATTATATAAACGTACTACTAAATGTATGTTAATAGTGACTCAACACATCCATCTACACTGTCCCACAGCCACAAATACTCACTATGCATCGGGAAATGGATGAAAGGAAAAATGCATAGTGCTACAGACAGGGTTGAGAAGTTTTTTTATGTTGTCGTTGTGAATAAATATAAAATACAACTATGATTATACAAAGTGATGAAGACTTTTTTTAATGCACACACAAAAACCCACCATCAAATAAATTGAGGTCCCTCAGCAGCAGTGGGCCATAGATTCCCTCCAGAATGCTTTCAAACCCTGCAAGACAAAATAAACAGAGAGTCCCCTTCAGTACTGACCTCACCCAGATACCTGCGTATACACAGACACGCCTAACTAGACCCGTTTTACGGCAACAATACAGACTGATCACCTGCCACAGGCAGCTGTCACATGTAGCGTTAATGTGTAATACAGAGTCCATGGAATCATGCAATAAACTAAACAAACAATGCATATGATTGGTGGAAACATCAAGATTATTAATCCACTTTTAGTTCAGAGCATTCAGAGTGTAATGTCACTGAGCTTAAACGTCACAAAGCAAAATAAACACGCCTAGCTTCGGGTGAGCTAGCCTACGGTTACCAGCTAAAGTAGCATGAAAAAATAAAAAAAAACAGCGTTTAAAATAGCAAACGGCTTCACGAAACCAGTGGCCAGAGACCACCAAGACGTCCGCTGTGCTCGTCTTGCACTGACAGCAGGAGAAGCCCCAACGTAGCAGCGATCCCCTCCCCCAAGAATAACAGCAACAGCGTCCACGTTAGCATATCACGTTAGCCCGGCATTAGCATAGCTGACATATGTCAATAAACACGTTTAGCGGACGTTTTAATTGCCAATTAAATATATGATATATGATGAGCTTTCATGGTGCATGAGGGATACATCACCGCGGCCATGTAACACGGTCTGACAGAGCTAGCACTGGAGGGCAGGGAGCTAACTGAGAGGGACAAAGAAAAAGAGGCAACTCGCAGGACTAGCCAGCTGGAGAATATTAGCCTGCCAGCTTAACGGAGGCCACCTATGGAGCTGCTAGCTAGCTAGGAGCTAGCTAGCTAGCAGCTACCTAACAGACGGGGGGGGGGTAGCAAACCCTCGGCTACCGGGCGAAATCACTTTGAAGCTCGCTGAGGTTTTTTCCCCACATAAAAAATGAAACTGCAAATGGACCCTACCGACGCAGTGAATCAGTTTGTGTCGCCAAGAATCAAGTTCCCGCCGAAACCCTCTCCTTTCGGCCGTGCATTTGCAGCACTGCACGGTCGCCATTCTGCTGCGTCCTTCCTCTCTCTCTCTCTCTCTCTCCCTCTCCCTCTCTTCTCTGTCAGAGCGACAGGAAGCGGCTGCGAACAGTTTCCAGCTGCAGTTGTCATGCTCGCGGCCGCCGCTAGAGGGAGTATATAGCTATAAATACCAAGGGGTGGAATGTTTTTTTTTCTGCCCTAAATTTGGTCTCGTGGATAAAACAGACCCCCACTTTGCTGTTTGAATATTGATTTTAAGTGAACTACCTCCACTCGTCTGTGTTGCCTGTCCTGTGGTTGCATACCGTCATCCAATACATCCAAACCAAAGTTAGGGGGATTAAAAAAAAAATACGCTCAGCATGGGGCATACTACTGTAAGATGACAGATAAACCAGACTCTGCATTATTCATCAGAATCAGAATGAGAATCAGCCGGCAATGCACATGTGCACATACATGGAATTTGACTCTGGTTACACGTACATAGAAATGTCAGATAACAGGGTAAATATTTAAAAAAGACATTGAAGACAACAGAATAGCAACATGTATGTACACTATAAAACAAGAACATCAGGTTTAACATACCTCACATATTCTTGGGCAGTACCAAATAATGTTGTTTACTAGTATATATATAGCAGCCAACAATAAGCGTTTTTGTCAAATCCTCTGGGGCGCTGATAAAACCAATAAGAATAAAACTAAACGTGGCTGTTATCATCCTATTATTGAAATCTAAGTCACAATAAGTCCAATGTGTCTGGATTGTTGGTCTCTGCACAAATGGCAAATAAAATCCTTGAACTAGAACTAAGTCATTTCTGAGCAGATGCTGACGGTCTGAATGGACCACCTGCTCCTCCTCCGTGCTGCCACGTGAGGGCAGTCGAGAACTTAAAAAGAATGTTCTGAACGCATCGCGCGCGCATTAAGACGTTGGCATGAACACGAGAAGTACGGAGATGATACGGTCTCTAGTATCACCCCCGTGTTCTTCAAAACAGTCTGAATATGATTTCTCTGTTTACATGCAGTCAACAGGGCAGCCAAGCTCTTTAGGGGCGCCACATGCCCCAGTTTCATTGTTTGACAATTTGTCTGTAAACATTGTAATTAACAGCAGATTTAATGGGATTATGCGCCACAACATCTCATTATCCTCTTATATAATGGATTCTAATGTCCTTCTTGCATTATCTGGGGGTCCTCTTTTCGGAAATGTGCAACGTCAAAGCTCAGATTTTTTAAATGTGTGTATTATTTCAGTTGACAGCATGTTTAAACGGCACAATTTACCAAATAATTTGATTTAAAAAAATCTGGGGCCTGCATTCAGGAGTTCTGGTCTCAATTCACAAGTAACACTTGTATTGTTCTGGTTTCACTGGTTGATGGGGTCTTATGTACACTAACGCACTGAGAGTTGGCAGAACAGGGTTTTAACTGCCCCCCCCCCCTCCAGCGCTCATTACATTACATTACATTACATGTCATTTAGCAGACACTTTTATCCAAAGCGACTTACAATAAGTGCATTTCAACTTAGAGTACAAACTAAGAACAACAAGAATACAGAAAGGCCCAAGGGCTTCCTGACAGATCAATCTGGCTATGTGTCTCTCAAAGGTATGAGAACAACCAAACATAAAAAAAGGGTCCATTGGAAAAGTGTGAGTGACAGAGTGCAGAAGAGAGGGGCAGTTAAAACGAGCTGTGGAGGGTTGTAGAAGCAGACAGGGAGGGATGTGATTGAATGTCAAGCTCGGAGGAGGAAAGCGTCACATGGCTCAGGTGGAAGTCATCGTCAGCCGAAAAACAACCGCAGTTTGACTTTGAGTGAACAGAACATTAGTGGCAGCTTAGAACTGAGGTGGTGGTCGTGCAGCGGCCTAAAAGGAACTTTTAACACTTATGCCAACATATCTTATTACTGCACCCACCAAGCAGTTAGGGCCACTCAAGGTGTGTGTGTGTGTGTGTATGAGCCTGAGTATGACACCTGGATCCTGTTATGCAGAGCATAAGGGGGGGGGGGGGGGGGGAGAGAACAGGACAGTAGCTACACATTATGCCTCAGTTTCACTGAATCATCGAGTCCAAACACTACAGCCAGAAATAGACTGTAGCCACGGGTTGAGGAAACCAGGAGAGCTCGTCACGCTCGCCACCACCAATGTTCTCTAAGTGGCAGCCACACTCGATCTGCTTCAAGAGGTGGTTGTATCATCTCAAATAGCTCAAGCTCTTTTAGAAAATCGGCATTTTCTGTGAATTCAGCCAACTCGTGGAAGGCTCTTCCATCACACATACGCACAAAAAACAAGTACAACCCATTGTTTGGTGTATATGTGCATTGGTCTCGTTCAGTGTTGATGTGTTATTTGCCTCAGTGATATATATGTGCTCACAATGTAGGTACACTTTTCTTTTGCTTGTATGTGAATTGGTTTTATCGATACGTTACTGGGTGTCTATCGATGAATCTAAATTGCATTATGTTATTAAAAATAAGCAGATGGAAATGAGCCTCTCTGGCTAACTCTGGCTCACTTACAGTTTTACTGTTGATTGGTGTGTATTGTCCCTGTAAAACAAATAAACAATATTAACTCCCGCCCACAGAATAACCAAGGCGATCTTTCCACTTTCTCTCTTCAGTTTCCCTCTGTTCCCTGGAGAGGGCGATACGGAGGACTCTAGTTAAAAAAGGCGTTCTGTCTATTAAATGTACAGGTGCATTCCATAGAGCCAATGTTTAAAAAAGAAAAAGATTAGAACCAGCTCTCTTTATGCCATAAAAGGAACACCTCACTTATAAAACAGGATTCAGCTGCTATTAGTGGGCCCTGGTCTCCCGTCAGTCTACATTCAAGATGCTAAGTTTACTGTGTTGGAACTTGGAAGTGAAGCGGTAGAAACCATGTCTCACTTATGTTTGACCCTCCCGCCACACACACACACACACACACACACACACACACACACACACACACACACACACACACACACACACACACACACACCTCACAGTCTCAGGTAGATTTGATTTAACTGCCCTGTGGTGTGCATAAGCCAGTGGGGATCACATTTATTGCTCTTGATAAAGGAGAAAAAGGGTCCATTTAGGCCCTTTGCCTCCAGCTGGGGCCTGGCTTCTTTTTTCTTCTTCAAGGTAGTGATTTGTGACAGTTGATGGAGTAAGTACATGCTATGTGTGCTAATACTCCATGATGTTTAATCATTTGTACGTCGAATGAATCATTATGAGCCTGTGTGCCGGGGTGAGACACAACGGATCGGGAGTTCTTTGGCGGCGACCTCCGTGTAATCACTGACACAGCGCAGACCCTCGCCACGCTCTGAGCTCGGATTTCCACAATTTCTTTTTGTTGAATTGCTTATTTAACCTCCTGTGGAAGGCTTGGCATTGCTTTAATGAAAACATACCGGTTGGAGCAGAATATGAATGCGAAGAAAATAAAAATGAAATGATTACCTGTGCCTTTTTTGTGTGCGAGTGTCAACGCATGTGCAGGAGACCTCTGTTATGCATGTGCGTGTGTGTGTGTGTGTGTGTGTGTGTGTGTGTGTGTGTGAGAGGTTAGAGATCGGCGTTATGGTTGGACTGTGGCCCCTTTGATTACCACAGAGGTGCAGCATTCCCATCCCTACAGAATCCAGAGTGAACCCTCACTTCAGCTCTGTCCATGTCCAAACACACACACACACAGGCACACACATGCACACACGCATGCACACACACACGGCTCCACTCGCTGTTGTGCAAGCGAATGGACACAGACATCTGTTGAGAATTCCTTGGCTTCAAATGAGCGATGGCGGTCGCCGTGTGGCAGGGTATTATTTATTTGTGATCGAGCCTCACTGCACATTCCTTTCTGAAAGTCTGCCAATACCTTCACAGACAGATATAGATGAAGTTTTAGGAGCTGAGCTCCACATTGCAGCCATTAGCGAGGAAGAGGAGACGGGGAAGGTAACAGAAAGGAGGAAGGAAAGGGCAGTGAAGTGAGTAAAGGAGAGTTCAATCTGAGCATGTGTTTGTATTTGTGTGTGTGCATGTGCACACAGAGACGTGGAAAGCTGCACCGCTGTGCAGAGAGACACGAAGCGGCAGGCGATTTGGAGAAGTCTTTCATTGCTTCTGCTCTGTCTATAGCTGGTTCCAACTGACCCCCCCCTCCCATCTTTAGGTAATTGACGGGGCTCAGTGAGACGGGTTTGAGTCGAGGTAAAAGGTAAAGCGGGGCTCTAGGGGCTCACGCAGCACAGCAGCAGTACGGAGGATTAGCATTAATAAAGCACTTGACTTTGAAGCAAACGCTGGCTAAAAAAGACGTTTTCCCACAACACTAAAATGCATTCTGTGAGGTCATAAAATATACCAGTACAACCAAACTATGATGCAACGGTGACACACATCATATTTCTCTTTTTGTGAATCCCTTCAATATGACAACTACCATATTGTCCATCTGATGAACGTTTGTCCACATTTGTTAATCATCACACTGATTTAACACTGTGACATCATGTAATTGGATATCTTTTTATAATGTTTTGGTCGTGTTGAAGCCAGACGTCTTTGGAAAATCCCTCATGAGGCAACATAATGAATATTTTATGAATTACTCAGAGATTACTTCTCATCAGAACTTCAATGAACGCAGATAGTCTGTCCTTCCTGATGGAGTCTGATGCATCGTTTATACAATTAAAGGGACAGTTCGCCCTAAAATCCTACACATTTTACCTCTTACCTCTTGCTATTGATTACGATAGTTTGGTTTGAGTTGCTCAGTTGTGAAGATATGGGGTGTAGAGATGTCCGCCTTCTCTCCAATATCATGGAACAAGATGGAAACTCCTTTCCTGAACCATGACCCGGTTGCTCTACTCTACAGACCTTTTTGTGAGCAGTGCTCATGGGGTAGCTGCTTGGACTTTCTGTCACCTTCGGGCCCCTATGGCCAAATGTGTGAGTCTGTTTGCTTCCACAATTATTGGAATTCCACCTGTGTGTAATTATTTTATGTGTTTCAGGAGCTTCCGCTGCTGAAACACAGTATGTTGGTAAATGTGTAATTCACCACCAGTCTATACAATCACTGGCTCGGGCCAGATGTTGAGTTCTCCTCTGTCACTGGAAAGGACCTTTCAAAAGAACCCAGCATGTGGAAACCATGTTTCACTCTGGAGAAAGAGACACAACAATCGCACCTCCCTTGAACCTTTAAACACCTGTAAAAAAAAAAAAATAACAACAACAACAATGTATTCCTTCTGCCTTCATTAGTCATATAGGTGCAAAGCTAGGACAAAGCTACCCAAACAGTGAATCAACGCCTCTTAAAAGTTGCATTTGCAACATATTAACAACATATTATGCAACAGTTAAGAAGAAAAACAAACAAAACAACCCAAAAAAAGGAACAAATCAACACCAATAGAACAGCGCTGAAAAGAGTTAGGTGCTTAAAGATAATGCTTAAACCAATGCATTTGGAGAGTAGAAAAAAAAATGCTACATAGCCTACTGAATATGTACCTAGTTTGATCTTTTAAGAATTACCTGTTGTTGATTTATGAACTGTCAATATTTTTGTTTTTGTCACGTGACTTGCGTACTTCAGCAACGGCCCTTACTTGAACCGATACTGCAAACTATTGCTAAACCCAAGCAAGTAGTTTTGTTTCCCGCACCACAATAAGTTTCCCGCGAAGAAATAAGTTTATTTTGAGTAAGGAGACCACTAACCGTTGAGTGAGGATGTGTTGTGTTGTGTTGAGACATAAATAAACATCTCTCGTGTGGGTTTGCTGTTCTCTGCTCTTGTGAGTCCTTTACAGCCCCGTTGTTCAGAGAGAGGAGAGACTGTGTTGCGTTCAGAGTCCTCCAAGACCCGGATGGTCGTAAAGAACCCCACGGGGCCGCCTGGCTCCCTGCTGCCCTCACACCAACGCAGAAAAAAAGGTGACAACGCAGAGTAGCCACAGCTACATACCTGCACTAGCTGACTTTGCATAAGTATTCATGCGCTCATCTGTGCACATGTGAGCGAGAGCCAAGTCTTCCTCGTATGCGCGTGAGTTTATACGCCGTGTGCTCGTTCTCTGTCTCTGGGGCGTCTTTCTCTTTTTAAACAAAGAGGTGAGTTTCCACTGCTGCGCGTCCACTGCCTGTGGTGTCTTTAGTGGAAACTTACCCTTGCTCCTGTCTCGCAATTATGTTCCTTTCTGCTAAATATATTAGAAAGGACCCCCCCCCCCCCTTCTGTCTCTCCGGCTCAGTAATAGAAAAGGGTTTATAAGGCTCGGCAGGGCCGGCTAATCTAACCCACATGCCAAGAGCGCTGTGCCCATTCTCTCTCCTGCTCTAATGAAGCTAACGCAGACAATGAAACACACACACACACACACACACACACACACACACACGCAGACATGCATCCACAGATGAATACAACCTCATCCACGCACAGATGTTTTGACTAATTGATTGCAAGTATGCGGGCGTGCAGACCTGCTGCTCGTGATGGGCTCTAAGTGTGCGGTGTGTTTCTGGTTGACACTAATAGAACACACAGCCTCCCCAACACACACACGCAATCGAATCAAGAAATGGATCTAACGCAACCGTGGCATTTGGCTTTCTATGGTCATGTGAAAAAAAAAATTCTATGTGTGTGTGTGTGCCTACAGTACACCAGAGAACACATGCAGTGGTTTAATGCTGGGAATGTCTTGTCATCGAGTGTGGTGACTGATAGAGCGGCTGACGTCGGGCATGTCGTTTCACACATACCCACTTCGCCACCGTGACATCCAGGAAAGGACAGCAGGAAGCTGGGACGGGATGTCTCCGTGCGAATTTAAAACATTTTGTGTAAGTCCGACTGGAGGAAGTGGGGTTTAAAGGGAGGGGACCTCTGTGGAGATTACTGTACAATATTGTATTGTGTGTGTGTGTGTGTGTGTGTGCGTGTGTGTTTGAGACAACTGCTGCATGTGTTCATACCACAGTTGGCGAGACATCCTGTGGGGCTCGGCGGCACAGTGGGAAGGCGGCGTAACCTTCTGACTCGCTGCGTGTAGTGTGTATGTGCGGGCATTCATCTGCGAATGCACGCGTGCTGACAGGATTTAGTATTCGTCAGTCCATCCTGTCGTCGGCTCGTAACTCCCGGATAGGCTGGGATCCTGAAAAGAGACCGACGACAAACTAAAAAGTGTAGTCTTAGGTTCACGTTCAGCAGTATTCGCCTCACACCAGTAAGGTGAGACATCAAGAAAAAATCCACGTGTCATCGTGCCTGGGAGGAATAATCCTCCTGTCCACATGGCAGACCTGTGAAATCTCTATTAGTTATTTGGATTAGGTTGTATAAAATGGTTACTTATCGCTTGTCAACTGACGCGACCGAAAGTCACAAGTGACGAGTGTTATATACAGTAATATATATACATATATATATATATATGTATATATATATATATATGTATATATATATATGTATATATATATATATACATATATATATATGTATATATATGTACAAATCCAATAAAAGATAGCGCTCCTCGTTTTAACACAATCGCATTATTGCCTCGAGTCTGAAGTGAATATTTCTGCCCACTCAGCATGGCATCACATCAGGATTCATCAGTGGCCGTTGCCGACCTTCCGGTCACATCGTCTCAGCAGATGGAGTTTTAAAGTTTACTCTTGACTCCCGGACGCGTCGGTTGACAAGCGATAAGTACGAATTTTTCAAGGTCGGAGGCGAGACTCTGTTCTCGTCGCCAACCAAAGCTCCATGAAAAGTGTAACAGACCGAACAACCCGTTCCCTCTACCAAACAACCGAAGTCCTGGGCAGATTAGCAGATAATGGGCCCAGGGGCAGCAACGGCAGCACATCCACCACTCCTGCGGTCCTATATAGATAAACCGAGGGGATAAACACTCACTTAAAAGGGATCACGGTGGTTTATTTCCTGCGACATCTGCAAAATGAATGTTCGGGCTGTTCCTTTGGGTTTTCAGTCAGACATTCAGGGGTCTGTTGTTGAGAGGAATGACTAAGCCCTTCGACTATGCGTCAAGAAACGTAAAGTTAATGACAGCGACTTGCATGCGGAAGCTCTGGCTTAGGGGCCCCCTGAGCCCTCCGGCCCCTGGAGCGGCCCGTTCGGTAGTCGTCCATGACGAGGATACACAGCTCTGGTTGTTTACAGGGGAAAACGCCATAAAGCGACCGTTGTGTTTCTCTTAATTCGTGAAGCATTATAAGTACAATTATTGCAAAATGAGTTGTGATGACCGTAGCTACTCCAATATATGTTACTCAAGCAATCTTCCAGCTGGAAAGACTTTTCTCGCACGAAAGGTATGAGACTCAAGGAAAACTAGTGCGTGTTGAACCCAATAAGTAGGAATATGTTGGTCAAAGTCTTTTGCTTGTAGGGATCCTTGTTGTTCCAACCACCCCAATTTAACCTACAAACGTCAGTCGTGTAGACGGGGAGTGACTTGGCTGTTTGTGTGTGTGTGTGTGTGTGTGTGTATGTGTGTGTGTGTGTTTGTGTGTGTGTGTGTGTGCAGGCTTTACCAATCAGAGTGACTTTCCCGTCTCCTTCGCTGTCGGTCATGCAGCCGTGATGTGAATGCAGCATCAGTGTCAGTCGGACAGATTGATGGACCGACTGCCGGACTGACAGAGGCTTTCAGGGCTGTGATTGGCCGACTCCCCCAGGGAGTTGATGTGGTATTCTGTGGTCATTTGGGCCTAAGCTGCAGTCGATCCCCTGAACGTTACCCACTGAATACATTACACAAGGACAAACTTTTAGCTCTTCATCTTTTCTATTTTTTATGACTTTACTGGGAATTTGCTCTACTTTCTTTCCTTATTTAGATATTTTTACGTTAACAATGATTTATATACAGTACTTGTATTTGAAAAGGATCTGTCTTCTCACTTTTGGGGGTTTTCCAGACAACTTTACTGTTACGGTTTACTTCTTTTTTGGCTATGATATGTTTTTTTTATTTGATAAAAGCTCTAAAAACCTGACTGTGTGCTTCCTACCCATCACCGACACTAAACAGCAGGAGGAAAAACTGACTGGTGAACAGAGTGAGTTATTTATTGTTTTCAGCTTGTGTCCACTTCCCTCCAAAAACATTAGCTAATGTAACTTTTAGATCATCTTCAAGGCATTTTGAGTGGTTGTGTTTATTGTGTGTCTTTCTTCCTTTATTTGTCAAACAGCCAAAACTGAAGAATAAGAAGTAAAGCTATCACTGAGGATTATTTCCATTCTTTACTATCGCTCAACATCCCATTTCACCTCCTTCTTTCTGTTCCTCACAACACAGAGATCAAAGGCCCTCCACAGCCTCCCCCTCCAAAAAGGGAAGTGATAACTGGACAACCTCGATATGTTCTGATGATGGAATCGATAAGGCTCGGAGGAACACGTGGTTCTACTAACGCCCCATCTGGACCTCATCGAGTATTGTCTGCATGCTTTGCACTTAAAGCAGAAGAGGTTCTAAGACTGAACATGTGGAAGGTGAAACAAGGTTATTCAAACTTTTTTTTCAGTCTTAACTCTGCATTGATATACGTTCAGTAATCACGTAATCGCTTTAATCGAGGATTCCTTACTGGACCCGTGCTCCGTTCATGTGTGAGTGTGTGCGAACATGGGCGGCTACATGCGGTATTCTAAGTGCTGGCAGCGGGGTTATTGATTTGGAAGGAGGAACGCAAGTTGAAATTCAAGGTGGGCCTTCCGTCTCGTCCGTTCCCCTCGGCTGACGAAGCTCCCCGTAGATCTGCATGCACTCCGCACACCCTCTGTTCCCTAATTCATTAGTTTCACTCTCGCACAACTATCAAACGCCATCATCTGGCACGGAAGTAGCAATCTCACCTTTGGGGGAGGAAATGCCCAATGCAGCATATTCAATGCCATGCAGATGTAGAAAGTGTGGAGCTGCCAGTTTGTATCTTTTTTTTCTGCTGCTGCACTAATGGTGCGTCTGAAGGGACATGTCTGGAATATTGTTGTTGTTTATCCATTAGGATAGAACATATTATTTTGGAGTTGGAACTTAAAATGTATCCCAACAATGTCTAAATGGCGCTCTTAGTATATGGCATTGTATTTTCTTCTGAAGATGTTTAACTCATTCAAAACATGTCAGTTATTACACATTACTGACTCATCTGTGAAGTCTTTTCCATGCCTTTGACCCGGCGACAGCTGAGGTTGGAGGGATTATGTTTTGGGGTTGTCTGTCCGTCTGCTCCATTCTTAAGAACGCATTATGTCAGGAACGCCAGAGGGAATCTCTTTCAAACTGTCGCCGGGGCAAAATCATGGAAAAGACTTCACAGATGAGTCACTTATGTGTAATAACTGACATGTTTTGTGCTCGAAGGTCACTGTGATTTCACAAAATACCTTTATGGCCATAACTCAAGAAAGTATACGCTAGTTATGATGAGTTTGCACACATGATCAAAAGGATGAAATGAAGTTCTGGCACTTTGGATAGACGTGGACAGAAACTGCAACTTGAGCTTGTTGGTAGAGGCATGTCGGCACTGTCCCTGCCGACACAGCCTTCTGAATGCTGACCTCCTTTTGAACGATGACCTCCGGCCAGGTTCAAGAGTCACCACAGCAACATAGCAGGCCTGTCATCTCATCCACAGGGTTTGCCTGGTTAACCACTGCCCACCAAGCAGGATGTGTGTGGGTGTGTGTCTGTGTCTGTGTGTTTGTGTATGTGTGCTTCTTCAAAGTGTGTGACTGTAACAGAAAAGCTTTCTAAGTGTGACCCACATAAAAGGTCTCAATGAACCCCAGGACACCCAACATACATGGATTACAAGCACATATGCACACACACACACACCTACACACGCACACACACACACACACACACACACACACACACACACACACAATTGCTGATGGTTCCCATGGTGACTGTATTCAAGTGAGTGGGATTTTCCAGGCGGCATCTGGAACAGTGGACACTCCAGAGTTTGTCCTGGAAGTTCGCTTTGATCCAAGTGGGTAGATCAGCCCAAAGGGAGGACACACACACACACACACACACACACACACACACACACACACAAACACACACACACACACACACAGTATTTCAATACTTGCGAAAAAAATGATCATTTACATTTGCTGTCAGTCACCTCAAAGCAGCACTATCATTATGTCGTTTTTTTGGGTCACTTGAGGGCAGCAGAACAAACTGCCAACAGAATACCGACACAGTGTTCGCAAAAAGTTCCCTATTCACACACATCCAGCAGACACAGGGCAACATTATCATCTCCCCGATGAACACAAGTCCAGTACTCACTGCCGGATGCATCTGTGAAGTGAGAAGAGACTGAACTGAAACAGCAGAGCCGCAGAGCCGTACGACCGAAACAGTGAACGATGCTAAAAAGCTCATTGGAGCTGAGGGGAACTGCAGTGTATGGTGTATCTGTACACACCTGCATATTAAAATGTTTAGCATTAACTCCAAAGAAAGAAGAAGTGAGGAGCAGACCCAATGTCCTTAGTCTGCATCCTCACCTTCAAGGTCTATAACTCAAAGTGGTCCGAGCAGAACTCATTTACACACAAAGCAGTGCTCACTGCAGTCGTCTTCACGGCGGCGGGGAGGACTAGACACCAGTTATAAACCTTTTGTCTCATAGGAGGACGTCCCATCTTTAAGAAGCAGGACTTCTGGCACCGCTTTGTGTGTCTTTGTGTGTGTGTGTGTGTGTGTGTGTGTGTGTGTGTGTCTGTGTGTGTGTCTATCTGTGAGGAACTTCAGGCGTAATGAAAGTTAGTATGCTCTAGCTCGTACTACTGACACATTTATTATCTATATGAAATCTCTACTGAAAACTCAGACACTCACAAGTCCAGCTGAAGTTCTCACGGACAGAGATTTGAGACTGGGAAGAAGAGGACTACTAGAACGCTCACACACACACACCAGATAAATAAAAAGCAGCCTCAGCCACCTCCATGACAAGTAAGCTGGTTACGGAAAAGGTGAAATGTGGTAAAAAGCGCAGAAAAAAGTCATTGAGTAGACCTTATTCAACCCTTGCAACTTTCACAATGTTTTTAATTTGGGATCTAGGACACTTTCATTGAATCAACACCGGCTGAGTCCTGTGTGTGGTTTGCTTCAGGCAACAACAGCACATTGGTAGATGTTTGGGAAAGATTATAATTTCTGTTAAATGTTAATAAAGAAATCATGTCCTGTCTCAGGCTTCAAGTCATGGCTGAATTTTTCTAAATAAACCGAAGAAATCACAACAAAGAGGGAGAAAACCAAACATTGCACTCTATTGAATGTGTATTGCGTGATGGTAACTTCTTGCCAATTACATCTGTTAGGAAACAACAGAAAATGTCCAGAAGCTGCTGTGTGGTGGGACGCCAACAGGGCAGAGAATCCAGAACTACGTTTATTTAAACTGCTAAACCCTAATAATTAAGAATACAGGCAATAAGAAGTGAGGCATCAGTAGTAAACATCTTCTCTAAATGTCAATAGAAGGTGAATTATATCTCTGTAGGTCAAGCTAAAGCATTTAGTCATCAACTGTCAGCGTGGAATGTGGTTGAATTAGAAATGCTTTGTCCATTATTGAGTGCCTTAGCTAACGGCAGTAGCTTGCTAAAACAAAGCTAACATTAGCTTGCTAAAAGCTAAGTCGTCCCAACATCAACTGACCCTCCGGTCGACATAGGGGTGCTAAAATAACCCTTTGACATGCTGAACTCTGACGTGTTATTCGCATAAGTAAAAAATATTAAACCGAATCGCATTAAACAATTTGGTGGGATGATTGGTTATTATCTGGTGACCATTTGATTAGATTTTGGGATCGATCGGGTCAAAGGTCAAGGTTAAGGTCATGAACAAGTCAACATCTTCTTTTTACTATAGCAATTTATATCCAATTGGCATGCAACGAATGCCAAAATGTTCATAATTCAATGCTCAATCTTGTGATATGCGAAGGTATGCGCTCTACCGAGTGCCCGTTCTAGTTAGTCTATATACAAACATAATTTTGAGAACATTTGTATTTTTTCTTCTCCTTTCATTTCACACTCTACATTGTTGTATTAAACTATTCAATCTTTTGTTCTGCTAACAGTAAAGTGAGCTGTTGATCAACTGATCTGGGTAACTTCCTGTTGCTGCCTGGAGCACAGTGACTTCCATATGGAGTTACAACATATCTCCACAAATAATCATATTAATGAAAGCTATTATAATTATTAGGGTGCGGCGTAAGCATTTTGTCAGTTTATCTTGTTTCCTGTTTCCCTAAATCAACATAACTAAATAACTACAATAATTATTACCCTACTTCCACAAAATGTATTACCTAATTCACTTGTCATTTGTCAGCTGGAAAAATTGATTAATGTGAGGCTGGAGAACGGGTGTGTTGCACTGGCAATGTCCTCTTGTGTGTCATAACCTCAGTTTCTGTGTGAGGGGAAATTTCCTGTAACATTATCCTGAAATACATGCCGAATGTCTGGGAAATGTTTTCAGAATGTCACATTTTCGGTTTTCGACAGACGGATTCAACATCTGAAAATAAAAATCTCAACTGATCAAAATGACAGAGCAGGAAATATGAATGAGTGGTCACGTCTATGTTTGTCTGTCGGCCTCGCCCTCTTCCTCCGTTTCTCTCACTCAGACAGCGAACACAGATTCCTCTCATTCTCCAAGTGGTAATTTCCTCTCTATTGATTGACGTGTCCTGTTAAAGTTATGAAAAAAGAGCCTGTGAACACATGCTCACCTGAGAGGGATTGGGTGACACACACACACAGAGGTCAGTGCAGACTTCATGTAGAGCTTCCTCCTGTATGTTAGTAAATCATATCAGAGGATATGAGAGATTTGATTTCAAGGGCCTTCCTGTGAAAAAGAGACCATTTGACTGATTCCATTTCACTGTGTAGAACTGATACAATATTATAAAGACGTTGTGTGTAAAGAAATACACAAATCCTGGGGACAGTCATCTATTACTTTGCCCCAGTGACGCAGTGACATTACCCACTACCCTCTGAAAATAAGACTGTGAAGATGCATGTTAGCAGAAGAGCAACACTAATGATGGCTGACATTTGCTTATTATTCTTAAAAGCACCAGTAATTTGTTTCAGGCAGAAACCTCCGGTTCTGAAAAGTGTAGCCGTGGCGGAAGTGCCCCGAACATGCATTCTGTTTAATGGCCAGCAGGAGGCGACTCCTCTTGTTGCATAAAAAAGTCAGATTTGAGAGAAGTGTATGAGAAAATGACCATACTGCCTCAGTTAACATTGTAAACATGAGTTTATAATCTCAGCAGTTTCAATACAGTTTTCAATATTTGGTCCATAGACCAAATAGCCCTGTGATGGATGGCTTGCTACCAATTATTTGTGTATTGGAGTTGTTTGTCAGTATTTGTACATAGCTCCATCCTTGTGTCACTTCTGATTGCCAAAAGCAAAGATGGCCTAAATTACGAACCAGAGGCTTCAAAATGGCAGCTCTCAAACCAATGAGTGTGACGCATTAAGCATTCAACCTGAAACATTTCACATTGATTTTATTTTGGTCTGCATTAAAATTCCACACACGAAAATACATCCATGTAATGTGACATCACGTTGTATTGTGTTGTCCTTTTTCTCCTGTTAATTTGTGTTTACAGTTTAATTGACTGTTTCCACTTTTCAACGGTTAATAGAATACAAGAAATTTGCCAGAAGACTTGAGCGTGTTTTTCCATTTAATTAGTCTACAAATTGTTGCACAACTCTTCCATGTACTTTTGAAAGAGACGTGTTGCCTCGACTGTGGAGAACTGGGCAAATGACCAAACTCTTTACTCTGATATTGCTATCTTTGCTGTCACTACTGGTGTATTTCAAATTGGTGCTCAAGGCTCTATTTGCTCTGTTCAATCCCCAAAGGAACACAGAAATGTTTCACTTGGGTCTCATAAAATGATTTTCCATTAGCCAACAAGCCTCAAAGTCCCACGGAGTAGAAGGAATGTGCGGACGTCAATCACCCGACAACGTGATCTGAACATGTAATGATCAAGTTGTGGTCATGTTCTGGTAAATCTGTGTCCGACCTGTGGATGTTATGGCTGTAAGAGGAGACAGAGCCCCCGAGGCTTCTTATCAGGGCTATCAGCAGGTGGGCTTTGACTTTATAGATGCAAACACACACACGCATGCAAATGCACTCATATACCGAACCATGTGCACAAACTGCTCCAGGTTAAATACCTGAGAGCCAAGGGCCGCAATTCCAGCCCCAAAACCCCCACAACACACACACACATGCACACAGTTGTGCTTTCATGATGTCTGGGGACATTAATGGACTTACATACATTTTCTGACGACTCACCCTGATCCTAACTGCTCGTCAAAACATAACCTTAAACCAAGTCTTCACCCTTGAAAGTAATGAATTACAATCTACATTTCATCCCCCAAAAATGCGTGTAATCAGATTTATGTCCCCGCAAGACAAGTAAAACACACAGACACACACACACATTCACTCTCGCATACCTCGGAGTAAAGCGAGTGTGGCCGAGCACTTGCAGCTCAACCCCCCACCCCCTCCACTCCCTATGTTTAATCTGATTTCACAATGATAAAATACAGGCACACACACACACACACACACACACACACACACACACACACACACACGCACACACACGCACACACACGCACACACATCGGAGCGAGGGGAGGGCGTGTAGAGTTTCTGCATTGAAGCCTTGTGTAAACACCTGCCAGTAATCTACCAACTGAGATGGATCCAGATGAAACAGAACTTGTTCTTACAGTTCCTCTTACGGTCCGTCTCAGTCTGCTTCACATCTCAGCTTGAACTCCGCGAGGCCACACTCGGCTCCACGGCGCGCCGATGGGATCCCGGCAGCTCGGCTGTGATTCTGCATGTTGAATGCGAGCCGGCGCCGCTCCACATGTTTGATACATGATTGCTGCACTTCTCCTGCGGTGTTACTCAACCCTGGAAAGGACGCATGTGGAGGATGAATCGTCAGCAATGCACAAGGATCACTGTGCAAGGACCGGCTTGTGGGTCAACACACCGAGACACTCGCTCTTACAGCTGGATCATGACAGTCCTCCTCGTCTCTTACATTTTGTGATTCTTCTTGTCCTTTTATCTTCTTTGTTGCCCTCACAATCAGAAACGTCCCCAAAAGTGAACATGATGTTTCATTTTTGGGGACAGAGCGCAGATGGAGGGATAATAATTATCTCAACACTTTAGTTAACGCAGACTGGTAAGTTGTATTGGCTTGTTTATGCATTTACAGTCATTTAAGAAAGTTAAAATGGTTGACAGAAAGTTAACTGTTACCCAACAGGACTAGTTTGCCAACCGCCACACCTCTTTCTGAATTTTTGCCAAATAAGCTCTCAACGCCAGAACCCTATCTTTGCTTTCTTGTCATGCTGAGAGCGGGTTTAATATTTGGGAAGAAGACAGAGAGGGCGACACGAGAGAGAAGTAGGCTGAGGATTTCTAACTTCCATTGAGAGTGTAAACCAGCTGCAAACATTTTATATGTTTTAGACTGTGTGGTGGCTGAGGCGTGGTTAGGCTCAGCTGCAGAGGGGATCGGGGAAGTGGTTCAGGGAACAGGTGCCGGGAAGACGCCTAATTGGTCTCAGCTGTAGAGAATCAGGGCGATTGTGTCTCTCCACTCTATCAGCTGCCAAATGTTACGCTGCGTGTGCTCATTCATCATTCCTTGGTGCTCGGGGACTGTGACAAGAGTTGTTACAGTCTGCTTGCTTATTTTTTTTGGAAATGGTCAGAATTTTAAAATGTCAGTGAGCACAGCCCATTTATAATTATGCAAATTGGAATCAGCTACAGAAAACTTAGTTCATTCCATAAGAACACTTTCTTTCATACTTTTGTCCGATGCACTTTTGCATGGCATTTTGATCCAGCTGTGCACTCACTGAAATAAATGACGAGGCTGCACTTTTCTGTGATTACCTGCCAGTAATGCTGAGAGCAGGCTTAGATTTGATCAGACAATTGTCACAGATCTTCTGTCCAATGTATAAAAAAGAAACGGAAAGGAAAAAGAATGTCAGAACAATCCGAAATCAAAGATTTCCTTCAAAATCAGTGACACAAGGTGGTGTCATTTGCCACTGGTTCTCCTCACTCTGAACATGATTGCCTGTCATTATTGCCAGGGCGGTGCTGGTTTGTAAAGGAACCGTCTTCCAGTTCCACACCCTGTGAGAAAAATCCTGTTTTCCTTGCTCTTTTTGAATGGAAAGCAATTTGACATTCTTTCCCCGAGGCAAGAGGACTGAGGGGGAAGCCACAAAAGACACCCTAATGGCAGTATCAGAGTACAATAATGATAGATGCAGGTTTCAGGTCTAATCTGTGAGGGATGCGTATGCGGGGCATGATGGCACCGATATGACCATTAAGGAATGCGACGCTGCCGTCGCTGCTGCTGCTAATGGGGCCGCTGATTGACGGCCCAACGCGGACCAGCCTGGAGAGGTCAGCTTTCTGGGATGAGATCCATTTGCCTTCATTTACATATCAATCTACCAAACTGGAGGCTGGGATTATGTACAAATTGACATTTCATTGCTATTCAGAGTGTTGTGTCAATGTATCACTGGTTATATGTCCTCGACATGAGGAATGTTTATATTGGCTGTCAAGTGGAGTTGTGTGTGTGTGTGTGTGTGTGTGTGTGTGTGTGTGTGTGTGTGTGTGTGTGTCTGACAAATATAAATAAATACATCCTCACTGATATTAGGTTTGACATTTAATTTACTGCTCCCGACTGGAGAGGTTATCAATGCTACCAAAAGCAATCAGGGCTTGCCACAGACACAGCGCACGCACGGATACTTTGCATGCGTAGCACGCTTGCTTGCACACACATGCACACACGCGTGTGCACACTTCTGCCCTAATTACAATCAAGTCAATCTAGTTAAGTGTCCATAAATAAGATGTCATTTTAAACCAAGATGGTGAAAACTCATCTCCTTATCAACAAGCTCTTCCCCAGTTTTGGACAGCAAGTTCAGTGTAACCCCCCCCACACACACACACACACACACACACATGCATACACACACACACACACACACTGCACACACACGCACACTCACTAAAGTTATGTTTGGCATATATTAGAGAGAAGCCTTCCACCAATGGCAGCCAACATAAACGTGCTGCAGTTCCGCATTGGCTTCCCTTGTCAGACCCGGCGGTTGCCGCCTGGTTACCACTAACGCTGTTCCCGCAATAGGATTTTCACAATCGGCTTAGTCGGCACTTCAAACCGACCCATCGACTCGGAGGGGAGATGGTGGAGGAGCGGGGGGGCGGGGGGAGGGGTCATATTGTGTATATTATATGTGTCTTGTGCTGGCGTGTCATTGTTTTTCATTATCTAAAGAAATGTTTTGTCAGGTCATCAGGGAGTCTATGAGAAAATGACTCCACTTCTCCCTTGATTTATCCCATCAGTAAACAACGTAAACATGAGTTTATATGGTCTCAATTTGCGTTTGCTTCGCACAAATACTCTAGACACACATTTGCTCGACGAAAACACAACGCATTAAGAAACATACCTCGCTGGCTGCACTCCACCGAGAAGGAATGAGTCCCCTTGAACAACATTACATCTGAAAAAACGGAGCGATGCAATATCACTTACAACTTTCTTGAAGCAGAGTATACAAACTGCTGCTGCCTCACACCTTCTTAGAGGAGATTATCGCGACTAAATGTGTCAGCATGAATACGAACAAAATCAATATTCACGGTAAGAAGATGGTTGTAATATGTAAACAAACATATCAAATAATGACAAGAATAAAAAATGATGATGGTTAATCTCAGTGTACGGTGATGACAGCTTAAAAGTGCAGTTATTCAACCTACAAGCAGCAAGTAGACACACACATGCACACACACACACACACACACACACACAGACACACGCACACACAGATACAAATAAACTCAGTGTATGTGGTAGGTGTGAACTAATGAGAGCTGCCAGAGTGAGATTTCTTGTTGAGGATGACGAGGGTGACGATCAACAGGCGGAGATAATGGAGCTGCGTCTCATCTCGCCATGGTAATTACGCACATACAAAGAAGCCTCCATACCCTTCTGACCCAAACACGTGCATAAATGACATCAGTTGTATAGATTACCACTACAAATCCTTTCCTTTAGATTAATCCACGTATGTCTGCAGCTTGTGGACTTGTGTCTGTTCTCTCAGCATCCGGAAATATGCACTTTAAACATGTGTTCATGTGGAAAATGAGAAAGTGAAGCAGGACATGGTGGTTAGAGGTTAAACAACGAGAACTGTGGGTGTTTTGTGGGAGGGTGGTGGGGGTGGGGAGAGGCGGGGGGACCCTCATGGTTGAAAGAGGAATGGGAGAATGACGGGAGGTTTAGATTGAAGAGGTTGCAGGTGGGATGTGTAGCCTGTGTGCGTGCGTATGTGTGTCACTGTGTGGTTGTGTGAGTGTGTGTGTGTGTGTGTGAGAGTGTGTGTGTGTGTGTGTGTGTGTGTGTGATGGGGCCCAGCATTTGGCCAGCAAGAGTACTCTCCTGACAGGCATTACATTTCAACCACAGATTGAAAAGTGAACCTGAAGGGGAGCGCTGCAGACAAAGGCAGATTGAGGGATGACTGGTCGAAGACAATATTAGTCTGTGTTCTTTATTTACTAAGAAAGCAAAGGGGGAGACGCAGGGGAGAAACTTCCGGAGAGTTTTAAAAAGCTCACCACCACTGAACACACTTTTATGTGTATGGACAGCTCACTTTAATAAAGTCTGACTTAACTTTAGTTTGCCATTAAACACAAAGCAATCAGTCCGTATAAACACAGCTATGCTAGCAGCTCCCTGAGGCGACGCAGTTGTGCTTTGAGCTAAATGCTATCGTCAGCGTACGTATCTAGCTCCCGATGGCAAAGCTGCTCACGCTAACATGAGCGTCGTGTTTTTTCCAACGCCGACCTGACTGCCAACAAGTGACGGTCTGTTTGAAGTGCGAAGAGGGAAGAGCACGTTGACTCCTTCTGCTGATGGGGGGCCCTGTTTTATCCGCTGAGACAGAGCAACAGATACCCGTGTAATCAAATCTGCTACGCTAGGGGCCCATCTAAGAGCCAAAAGCCTCGACAAGCCAAATGTGTACTCTTTTGTTCACGGGATACAATACAGCTGCTCAATTTGCCGCTGCACTCCGAAACGGCTGCAGAAGCATAGAAACGCACACACAACACAGTGTTTGTTAAATCCTTTATTTTCATTACACGCGTGCATGCAAGCCAGGGAGAATCTTATCTCACTTGTGCTGATCAGACCTTGGTCGTGGAGATAGCGAGCGCGGAGGAGGTAAATTGATGACCGGGCTCCCTATTACAGAAAGGGCTGACGCGCCGCCTCGGGCTGCGTCCGCTAACTGACAGCTGCAAAGATGAACAACGACTACCCTGCTCCATGAGCTGGAAACAGAGACCGATGCTCTTACTGTCACCAAATTGCGAGCGTTATATTGGAGTTTGCCCCCGGAGCTCTTTATCGGGACCGTGAACGCGGACGGCGTTTCATTGAGGAGGCGGACGGATTCGCCTGTTTGCCACTTCAGAGGAAAAGGTTGCAGGTGCTCACACGCACATAAACACAACCTAAAATGAAGCACATGCATATAAAATAGGGGCAAAGGTTAAATGAATCCATATCTGTTTTTTTGGCTTTCGCCTTTGAATCACAACCTTTGCTCAAAAGCAGAGCGACATTGGATTTTCACGCCACGGGGGGGAGAGAGAGAGAGACGGGGGGGTGCACAAACGGAGCCTCTCGCTCAAAGCACTTTGTGAAGCCGAAGTCAGGCCTATGCCGCCGCTATCTACAAGTGTCCTTCCCCTCATTTCCCTTCCTTTCTCCTCTACCTCTCCTTGTCAGAAGCGATCTCTGTCACAGGCCGGCTGCTCGCGTTTATCCGCTGGGAGCTGTCGCAGAGATGTGTCGCCGCGATGTGATGCTTCACACGCCCACTGACACAACCTGCCAGCCGCTGTTCGCACATGTGGCATCAATATGTCTGTTCATGACAAACAAACACCCCACCCCACACACACACACACACACACAACTACATGCACTTATTTGTCACTCAGTTTAATTTTTAACCGACCAGACACCATATAACTTTAGTTTTGTCTTATTTTGCTTTCCAGGAGCAGTTAAGACAGTTTAAAGGAAAGGAGACAAAAAGAATAAAAAAACAAGCAGACTTTTACAGCTTCACCAGATCGCTTCTGTCTGCCGAGTGAGAACTTTGCTGTTTTGCTAACGACTCTTTGGCAGGCTTGCTAATAGCCTCGTAGTCTCAGCTTTGTCATAAGCTGTCGCCCGTGGCATTTCCACAAGCTTGCTTTATGTGTCTATTTCCAGCAGCTGCAGCAGCAATGTGAAGCAAGAGAGAGGAGACAATGAGACAACCATGGACAGTGCAGACGGCGAATAATAAAGCTCGCCATTATAGCCGGTGGTAACATTCAGATGTTCCCGCTAATGAAGCGTTCATAACCTTTTCTACATCTTGAGAGCTAACGCATCATCTCCCCTCATGTTTTCTCTTCTTTTTTTAAGAAACCAATCACGAAAAAGGACTCATTTCAAAACTTGGTTCTACCAACTTGTTTTGCTAGCCTAGCTTGACATTAGTGCGTGTCCTGTGTGTGTGACGGTGACTCTGATCTGGGATACGATCCAAACCGGGAGTTCTGTACCCTGTTGCACCGCCACGCAGCAGTGCAGTCTGTTTACAGTTTATTTGTAGCAGAGGAAATGCTTGAATCCCTCAAGACCCGCGAGGAGACCCAAACTAAGCTAAGTTCATGTGTCCGCCCGCTGATGATTAAAGGGGAGGGGCTTAACCTCAGGTGGCCACTTCCCGTTCTGCTGACTGAGGCCGATGGGGACTTTTCTTAAAATGTGCATTCTCTCCTGGCCAAAAGGTGGCGACTTCTCCAGTTTTCACTTTATGATGTTGATTTAGTAAAATCAATGTCCCATATAGAGTCAAATAAACCATACGGGTATGGTTCAGGGTGGGGCCACTGTGATGGACGGGTCCCTGCCACTACTAGAGACATTCCTCAGACTTCCAACTACGGTAACTTCCGCTCATCGGTTGAAAAAAGGCCAAGATGGCGGCGGGCGTATTCCAAGATGGCGATGCTGAAATCATCGAACTCGAGGCTTCATGATGGCTTCTCATACAGTCTCGAGGTCAGCCACAAGCATGGCTGCTCCGACTCCAGACTAATGTATGTAGACTGAACTTTAAGGTGGACCAGCGCTATTCTCCTTTATTTGATTTTATAAAAAAAATTGTTTTTCAATCATACGACACAGGACCGTAGAGCCTGTGAGCGATTTGGTGATGAATCTAATATCGCCTTCTAGCCAGGCAAATATTTGGCAGCAAAAGCAGGGAGACGTTCCAGTGGCAGGATTTGTTTTACATCACACACTCCGCTGCAACTCTCGGCGAGGACAGGCCGAGATGGAGGTGATGGAAAGTGGGCTTCTTCACATCCTCTTCCCTTCAACTCGCTGCCAGGTTTGAACCTCAGCCTGTGTTCGTCTTCCAGATGTTGCAGCGCTCAGAGGAAAGCTAAACACCTCATGGCACTGTAATGCCACTGCGTGGATCAAAATCCACTGCTTTTGTGTTATGTTTAAACAAATGAATATAGGAATGTTTCTGAATAACCGATTCCTACTTGTTACACCTCCTCTTACCAGAAAATCCTTGTTCTCTTTTTGCAACTACATCTGTTTGCTTTGAAACTGAAAATGACTCAGCGGCGCTGCGCCTGTATGAAACACAATGTTTTTTCGGGTGAAAATAAGAAAATAATGAACCTCATCATTAGTGTGTCCCCGGCGCAAAGACACAAACTGTCCTTCCTGTGTGGGTTAGCCTCTCGTGGCCCGCGCTAGAACAACCTGTCTTTATTTTTAAACGCGAACCTGCGGGAAGAAAAAGACACGCGTACTCTGGCCAGCTAACGCACGTGGAGGCGGACCTTGAAGTGGACGGCACCAATTGAAGAAATACTTTAGAATGAATTGATGTGATTGGATCCTGATGGGGATTTCATGTGTGTGTATAAACTCAGATAATGAGCCAGCTGGTAAACTGTAACAGTGACCAGATTCAGGCATGCACTCGCACTCACACACTCACACACTCTCTCACACACACACACACACACACACACACACACACACACACACACACACACACACACACACACACACACACACACACACACACACACACACACACACACACACACACACACACACAGACACAGACACACACACACAGCGACATGAGGACACGCAGTCTGCCAAAAGTTAAGCCATAACAGAGACAACATGTGCAATAAGGCACCATTAAATAAAGAATGCAGCTGCAAAGGAACATTAAAAGAATACCGTGTTTGTTGTACTTCAGTCCCACCATGTCAGACTGACGTGTGTGTCTTTTGTGTGTGTGATGATGAGTGTGCGGTCGTCGGACACTCAAACGTCGGTGCGTTGTTTTCTGACAACGTCACACACTCTTGAAAGCAGGAATAATATCAGAAATGTGTGCTTGGCCACTATTCTCAGTTGTAATTCATTCTAGTCTCTGAACTTGTTGGGTGTTCTCAATGTGTTTGTGTGTCTATGTGTGTGCCCATATTTTCATCTGTTTCACTGCGCGCACACCCTTACTTATATTGCAGTGTGTTTATGTGTGTGTGTGTGTGTGTGTGTGTGTGTGTCAGTCCATGGCACGGTGCCCACAGCTGCTCGATGCTGGATGTCTGGGCTTATTCCTCTGCCTGCAGGTCTGCTTATAGTTAGCCGAGTGCAGAGCGTCGAAGCGAACATCAACCTGAAACCAAATAAGAACAACACCAGCAACCGCAAGCCCTCCGTCTCCAGCCACACTCACTTCACACACCCCTTTATGTTGTCAGCTCGATCAAAGGCAGTACAAAACAAAAAGGGGACTGGTGGGCTGCATGTGCTGCCCTGCCGCTGCATATGCAGCCCTGTAGAAATGATGTTTATACACCACACCACTAATTTGCAACAGCAAATGCATCTTGGGAGACACTTAATCGTGAAGGATTAACTGGGTTAAAATGAATACACTTCGTCTCCACGGTTGTAATAATAAGACATGTGGTCACGAAGCGGTCGTGTTTATGGTTGGGAAAAAAACAATGTTGATGGTGGGAAACTGTTTAAAGTCTAGTGAAGTAAGTCACACCACAGAAGAAAAGGTTTTATTAACCACCCAACCAAACAAGAAAGATGAAGAAAAAGAATACACACCAGCAACATTCGCTAGTCGAGCCTAAAATAAGTCAAATGCACGGCTCTTCAAGACTTTTCCGAAGGTTTTCGGACCGAATGGATCAAATGTTGACAGTGGAACAAGTCATTCATCTGCGGTGTGACGCTCAAAAGCAATCCATCCACCATTTTACAGCTGCAGAAGTAGAGACAGAGTGAATCTTTCACGTAAGTTCAACAGGAACACACATGAAGCAAGAACACCCCGAATGACAGGAACACAGAGGACCAACGGTAAAGAAAGATTTGTTTTTGGCAGTCCACCGGCACACTGATCCAGCGGCCACCGGGTCTTTTTCCCAGTATTCCAGGTGGCCTGTACTCCACTTGAGCTAGCAAGGTGCAGGCGGTGGTAAGTAAGTGTTGTAACTGGCGAATGAGCAGCAGAACCACTGATACTATGGGCTCCACTTTTTATATGGTGTTAGGGGACGAGTTATGCTAAGGATGGCTCCAGTGCGTCATCTAACTATGATTTCAGGCTCGCTCATAAAAAATACGGAACATAAAAAATTATGAAAAACTGTTTGCCGATCAAACTCCACAATGCAGTGCTATTAAGAAAACCTCTGGGTCCGAAAAGGGACGTCAATGTGTAAGCGCCTTAGAATTATTCTTCGACTTGTATAGAAGTCTATGAGAAAATGACTCTACTTCTTTCATGATTTATTCCCTAGATAGACATTGTATACATGAATGTATGGTCTCAACTACTAGTTTGAAGTCTTCTTCAATACAGCATGATGTTCATTTCGTAAAATTATGGTCCATTTAGAATCCATTCATGCTCCTTAAATCAACCAAACCTCAACCATAATGTTATCACAACATAACAGTAATTAATATCATCAACAGCTATTTATATGACGGGTCTTGGAAGGAACAAAGACAAGTAATGTCAACATCGGATCAGAAAATATGTCACCCTGGGGGGTCGTTCCAATCTGCTCAAACGTTCACTAACCCTAACCAAAGTACTTCTGTTCCTAAACCTAACCACACAATTGACTTTGATCAAAGTCCCGTGCATTAAGGCCATCCATTGTGACAACCTTAAGACATAAGAACGCAATACTTCTTCCTTCACTGGAAAACACAATGAACACGATCCAAGCTGCAAATACGTTTCCCATGCAGACATTAGTGGCAAAACAAATAAAAGTGGTATATAAATGTAATTCCTTGGCGACAGTGTTGGCATACATGTACGATGAGTCAGCCCCTGGCCATGTGAGTGTTTTTAGGTCGTAGGAAACAAAGGTGGGGGATGCTGTAACCTCCTGACACACCCTCCCAAAGAGAAAACCCTGAGCCATCAAGTATTCTGATATCACTCCCTCACCTAAATTATATTTATTGTGTGGCAGAGTGCGCCAAGTTACAATGATCACAACACGTGAAGCCGTAACTCTGGAATATCCCCGCTCTCATTTTCCGTGCTCGTTGCTGGCAACCGGCTCGTCCAGAACGGGCTCATCAGTGAGTCATGAGCGAAGGGAAGACTCCCGACGCCCCCGCCAGCAAGCAGTCACACAAATCCACGAGGGGGTGAGGGAGGGATTCAGGTCCCATTGTCTTTACACTGTTGATTATGGACGCAGTGTTTTGGGATGTGTTGGCGATGGTCTAATAATACATGGAGCCATGCAATCATCTCACATACACTCCTGGCAGAGGTTGTGTGAAGCATCTCACTGGGTGCCGTCATCCGGGCCGGCCCTAGTCCCCCGATGTCTGCCGTCACCGAGTCGACCACTGACCTGGTCCATGGTGTGCGTGTACGGGTGCCAGGTGGCCTGTGTGTTGTGTGCGTATGTGTGTGTGTGTGTGTGTGTGTGTGTGTGTGTGTGCAAGGGTTTGAACCATATCTAGTTGTCCCAGGGTGGTTTCCAGTGTCTCCAGCCCCTCCTCACCCTCGTGTCTCACACCGCAGCCTCAACTCACCTCCCCTTCCTCCCGCCTGCAGTGACTCACCGTAGTCCGTCAGCACTCAGGCCCGCAGGCCTGCATGGCGAGGAGGCTGGCACTGGGTGGACAGTGGTCGGGTGGGTGCGGCGAGGGGGGTCAACGGGGTTCCTCTTCTTCTGGATGGTTCGATGAGTGTGTGTTCAGCGACCTCTAGAAGGCTTTTGCTAGGTGTGGACATTATGTCTGGATTCAACTGTAATGACAGTTTAAATCCAAACCGCAAATGACCCTATGACACACACACACACGCCCACACACACGCACGCTCGCACACAAGCTCACACACACACACACCCACACCCACACACACAGACAGAGACCAAACATCTGCTGGAACACTCAGCGGTGAAGCCATATTTGCTGAAATCACAGTGACAAGCGGTATTAACCCTAAATGTCAGCGTCAATTTAACTAAGAGACGTGCCGCACGTTATGTGGCCCGAGCCAACATTTGGCTTGGCTGCAACCCACGGGGAAGGAAACCCTACTCTGATTTTTAAGTGCACTACTTTTAATCGTGTTTTAAGTTTCCTATTATTACGCATTTTGGGGAGCTTTGTTTCACAGTTGATGGTCCGCGCATTTTGCTGTTAATGCGCATGAGAGATTGGAGGAATAACTCACCTTTATGGGCCATGTCTTGTTATACAGTTGTCATCTGGTTTGATTTACCGTGTCCACACGTGGTCGGTGCACTGCATCAGTCATTTAAAAATGCATCTTTGGACGCCTGTGCGACATACGGATTTTGAGGAGGAGTTGTTGTGTGAAGGTGGTGACCAGTAGTGGATTTCTAATAAACAATCATTGACTCTTTTACAGCCGAGACAAACTGGATAACTGTTGAACTGAAGATCTTAGTCCAAGTAATAATACCGTAATAAATAATAGTCAAATTTAAGTTGACTAGTTGATGTAACCACCGTCTTACAGACGCAGGGCATCAAACCAAGCTTTGATAAAACATCATTCAAAATGTATTCACCAACAAGTGAACCAACAATTTGTACCAAATGAACCCATAATTCATTGAGTTAGATCTTGTGTCTGATGTGGCCTAAATTAGGAAACGTAACTCACAGTCTGTCTATGTAACTGCTGTCCAACGATTCAGCAAAATCAAACAGCAAAATATATTGTTTGCAAAATCCCAAATATCACAGCATCACAAAATGCCAAAAGAAAAATCTTTAAAAAGAGAATGAAAAATATCCTTATCTTCTCCATTTGGCTTTCTGTCCAGGCGGCCCAGAATCATGGCAGGATGTGAAATAGTCATGAAAGGCGTTCTATTGGACGAGTCGGTGTGGTGTCGATTAGCAAAACAAAAAATTGGCAATCCGAAGTGATCTCAAACTGCTTTCAATGACAGTCGAATGCTGTGTGAGAAAGATCTTGTGAAACAACAATTTGATCAACTTCCCAGTAATTATTGTTGGCTTCGATTTACAGGTAACTCGTATTAATCCATGATCAAGTCTTTTTCCATACTTATATCCTCATTTAGTCCACAGAAACAGAATATGTAAATGAGAACATGCTGTAACTTGATATAAAATACAAGTGACAATAGAGAGAAGCCGGCACAACAGAACCGAGGTTCCACCAACCGAAATCAAAGCCTGCCTCTGTGCTTTATTTAGTGTGCAGTACAAATTAGGATGAAGATGAAGACTGTTGTGTCTTTTCAGATTAGAGAATGCAAAAGACACTGATGTGGACACATGTTTCAGATGCATTCCTATTAGTGTGAATGTGGCCTTGGGTTGGTCTCACAGTGACTCAATTAACACTTACAAAATACCAATTAGCACTAGCAAAGTAGCCACAGGGCTATGACACACACACACACACACACACACACACACAGCCCCCGCCAGCCTTAACAGCAAGTGTATTTCCAGCTCCGTGTGGCTGACGTGAGAGACCTATGTCCTCTGACAGATGACACAGGGTGTGTGTATGAACATGAAGGAACGGGGACTGTCAGCATTGCTTTAGTTAACAGACAGCCGGGGGACACACACATGTGCGCTGTAGAGGAGCTATTGTCCCCATCGGGGCTCACACACGCTCCAAAGCAGGCGCGCTAAACTGTGTGTTTCATGTCTAAATTGAAAAATAAAAACTACCCACCGACTCCGTAATGTTGGCCCATCATTAGGTTTTAGGAACAGAGGCGATTTAGTGCTTTAGTGCTTTAGTGCTTTGTCTTGCGTCCGTCAAGAGTAGTTGGACCACTCGGAAATGCAAACGTCGTCGACCAAAATGAGAGATAATGAGCTGAATCCCTCTGCTCATCCGTCTGCCAGCACAAAGCACCTCATGAAACACGAAGTGAGGGGTACGCACATGTAAACGTAAAGATGAATTGTTACAGGTGAATGCAGAACAGCTTGAAATCGAGGATCTCGAAACAAACGGATGTACGAAAGATTAGACGTAATCGTGTTCTTGTTACGTCTTACCAATGTCATTCATCCATTAGCCTCATGTGGGACTGGCATCCCGTCTAATGTATTCAGTCTTGTCGCATATTGTGAATATTCGTACTGAATATAATTATAAAACTCTTTTTTTGCGCACAGCCATCTTTTGTTTGCCATTTTTACAAAATGCATACGACAAATACTGCCGGTGTGCAAGGGCCTTTAATCGTGGATTAGAGATCAGACTGAAGATCTTCACTCTATTTATTTTTCATTTCATTCCACCCACACCAGTATTTGGTGCATGTTTTTTTTTTAATTCAGAGCGACAGCACGTGTATATTTAAACTGAATTACAATTTTTAATCAAGCAAAACTGTACATTGAACAAAAATATAAATAAATAAATTAGATAATTAAAGCGACAGGTGAAGAAATAAAAGAGGAACAAGTTAAGCAGATCAATACAAGCTTTGTCAAATTCTTTGTTCATTAGACTTTCGTGGGATAAAGTGTATTTCTTCTTAAATTCTGTCATACTTTATTCTTTGCAATGGAGTGTCAGGGACAATGTTAGAATGTGACAATGTTACCATTGTATTTGTGCAATAACAAAGAAACGCACCAAGCTTCGACACAAGACCATTTTTAGAGGCGCTATGATGGCCGATGTAACTGATCATAATGTTCTTCTAACGTGAGGATGTGTAATAACATGACGCCCTGGTCCAGCAGAGCGAGGTGTGTTTGATTTGTGTACCAGCTGAACTGTGGAGACACGCATTCGATTGAGGCACATCGACTTTCTGCTTGTTCTCCAGCGCCTGAGGGCGAGCGAGCGGCGCGTACGTGTGTTCGTTGTGTTTGTGTCAGTCCAGCTGTTGGAGGCGACAAGGCTGCAGTGGGGAAACGAGTACTAACGACATGTGACAAGGGCACGCCCAAGAGTTGACCCAGTCACTAACTTTCCCTCCTTTCTCTCGCTTTTTCACATCATTTTCTCTGTCTGTCTGAGCTTAGTTGACAGCAGTTGTGAAGGCAAAGGAAATCCCTCCAGTAGTTATTCTGTGTCACCGTCTGCTCTTGCCAACAGTCACCAGGCCTGATTCCTTTAACATACTTTAGGGGAGGAAGGATTCCGCTCGATACTCAAGCAACGCTAATCTAATGATTGGCTGGTGCCGTAGATTTCTCAAGCGAGCGGCTCTGATTTGAAAGCTAATTAGTTTTATAGTCTAAGCCGAGGTAAGTAAGGATTTGGAGATAAAGGACAAGAGATGTGTGTGTGGGAGTGTGTGTGTGTGTGTGTGTAGGTGAATATGGTCAATCCTTAAATCCCAGCCTGGTCGCTCCGCTCGACAACAACCAATCGACTTGTGACTCCGTCACCTCGAGCTAATCACTCGACAAGATCCAGACTGTTTGCTGTCCTGCTCCTCAGTGGTGGAACGAGCTCCCCACTGACATCAGGACAGCAGAAAGTCTCTACATCTTCCACTGGAAACTCAAAACACATCTTTTCCAACTTTATCTGGAGTAAAAAACAGATTAGCACTTCAGTGGCACTTGAATGGCACTTACCTACGATATTACTTATAATATTACTAATGGTATGACCTAATGGTATTACTCATGATAATACTTATGGTACTTTGGTAGTTTGGCTTACTTGAAGAAATGTTACTTTCTTGATTCTTGTTGTTCTTAGTTTGTACTCTTGGTTGAAGTCACTTTGGATAAAAGCATCTTCTAAATTACATGTAATGTAATAATGCAATGTGTGGTGTCTGTGTGTGTGTGTGTGTGTGTGTGTGTGTGTGTGTGTGTGTGAAAAGCAGGAAAAAGTAAGAGGATGTGAACCAAACGGAGAGGAGGAAGAGGGTCAAACAGAGGCTGACGTGTTTTCGTGTGTCTTAGCGGGGAGAAAGGGCATGATTAGCCCGTTAATCATCTGGTTTTAATCATGGACGGAGCTCCAAAAGCCTTCAGGTTAGTCTGATGTGTGTGCGTGTGTGCGTGTGTGTGTGTGTGTGTGTGTGTGTGTGTGTGTGTGTGCGTGTGTGTGTGCGTGTGTGCGTGTGTGTGTGTGTGTGTCCAGGTATGCTACGAGTACCGCTGCACAGTGGGTGACCCCATAAAATCCTGCCTGCAGGAGAACAGTTCTCCACAGCTATAACTCATTGTCTCAAGCAACCATCGCAAAGGTCCTGACAGAGCGCTGATCTACACTCTGGATTAATGCCCCGCCATATTCTACTAAACACCTCGCAGAGCGCCGCTAAGCGAGCTGCCCGGCCGCCATTGGCTGGTCTTGAGTTAACTGTCATTACGGCAACAGTCCTGATATAAAAAATAAAAGTACTTTAAGTACTTTGTACACATTATAAAAACCTCATTGACCCTTTGCCCTACTGCAAACACAGAGCATATTCAACATCATGTGTAAGATGCCAAAGTGCTGGACGTTAAACATGCATACAACTAGAAATAGAGAGAAATGCAGTTAGCTCATATATTCCTCCCCCACTGAGATGCTACAAGTGCCAACCATAAGGCCTCATAGCCGCACATCGCAATGCAAAGCAGAGCTGTGGGGGGTGCGCTGGTAAGCATGAGTATGGGAATCGAAAAAAGGAGGAAGTCATGTTTTGCAACTGTGGAGGAGAAAAGGAGAACCGGGGGAGGTGGTGGAGTCAACAGAAGGCAGGGGTCAATCTTGGGATAGAGAGACATTAGACTGGAATGTATTTCACAAGTTAAGTGAAGTTAGGGGTGTAGAACTAACAGGAGGGTTTAAAACAGGTGTGGAGGTTTTTAATAAAAAGATTGATTACAGATATTATACAGGAATTAGAAGAAATAATTCCAAAGTGCAGAAGGAATACCTACATTTAGACGTTTGAAAGCTCCCCACACACTGGAGAAACCAGGAAGAGATTCATGACATCCATCGAGCTGCAGACCCAACAAGCTGAATCAGAGAGATGAACACACTTTCAGGAGAGTAAAGATCTATAGCTACTGATCAAAGTGTATTCTGTAAATGCTCAAGGCCTCTGGAATGGGAAGTCAGCTAAAGCTCAAACCAATAAAGAAATAGTAATGATGTGTTCTTTGGTTTCAAAAAAATATATAACAAGCTGTGTATGAAAAGAGGGCCTCCTTATCAAACAATAAATTAGGTGTAAATAGTAAGCTGAACAATTGGGTTTCTGATTTATCTGGGTAACAGTTTGGACAGAATATTCTAATCAGTGTTGAGTGGGAAATGGAACCTCGCAGGGTAGTGTATGCCTGTTATTTAACATAATGCTGAATTAAATTGTTTTTTACTGGTGATCAATGGTAGACAATTTAGAATAGAACAATAATACAAGCTGCAGGAGACAAAGTGGAAGAATGGGTAATTAATTGGGGTTTAAAATGTTTCTCACAAATTCCCCTCAGAGGGCTTTACAGTCGGTACACATAGACATCCCTGTCCCAGGACCTCACATCGGATCAGGAGAAACTCCCCAAAATAGAAACAAACCTTTCACATGGGGAAAAAAGGAAGAAACCTTCAGGAGAGCAACAGAGGAGGATCCCTCTGCAGGATGGACTTAAGCAAGAGATGACATGTGACCAGAAGGAAACATGAATAAAGAGTAACAACACATTCAATGAGTATGACAGTGTATGCATAGTTGGTAGTAGTATGGGTTCGATCGAACCCCAGGGGTTCGGCGAGTCACTCTCAGGGGTTCGGCAGGTAGACACATACACGCACGTGTTTCCTCTACTATTATAACAAGGTGGGGCCCCGCCCCCTGTAATTTTCGCTATAGCACCAGATTACTACAGAAGTAATCGAATGTCCCCCACCTTGTTCTTGTGTTAAACTAAACGGCCGTATTATGTTACTGATCGTCTCTACAGCGGCATGTTGCTCCTGTCATGTCTCCTGTCTCCGTATCGCGCGCGGCGGAACTCCGCCCACATGCGCACAGACACATGCGCAGAAACGTGCGCACACACAGGTGAGCAGGCTCCCAGCTATGGAGGACTAAAAATGACTTAAAGCCCCACTATGTAACTTTTCCACCTTAAAATAACAGCTTGAACAAAATTGTGCCGCTACAATGACTTTTAATATGTTGATTTGCTCCTCCGCCACTGCCATCGGGGGTCCGTGGCCAGAATACTGCTGAATGTAAGATGTTGGGAGCCGCCCGGTACTTCCGGCGGAAGTAGTTCAACTTGCTGTCTGGCAGCTTTACGCAACGTCATATAGTGCCAGTCCACGCTCGCAGGTGACTTTTTATTTGCTCCGCTACGCGACTCGTAGAGACAGAATGACATGCTGCTGTGTTGAACACCGGGCTGCCGCTGATCAGCGAGTCGCGTTCAGAGGCAGCCCGGTCGCGATCAGCTGGGAGCAGACGAGCCGGAAAAGCCATATATGGCTCGAGACCAGACGTTAAATACCTGAAGGGGGCGCTACAGGGGAAAAGTTACATAGTGTCGCTTTAAGTATAAATAAATAAATGAATAAATATAGGAATAAATAAATAAATCCTTAAATAAATGTATAAATAAATGTATAAATGCTTAAATAAATGTATAAATAAATGTATAAATATAGAAATGAATGAATATAAGTTAGAAATCAACAGGACATCATTAAATAAATATATTTCTACATTTCTGTATTTCTTCATTTATTTATTTATCTATTTATGTGTCCACACGTATTTCTTCATTTATTTATGTGTGACATTTACGTGTCCGTATATTTAAATGAGCTGGGGCGGTCCGAACCTCTGTCTGAAGCCTGATTGGTCAAGTCGGGGAGCAAGAAAGAAGCAATCGATCCCTAGCACTTGGACCTGTAGACGAACAGCGTTCGTTATGTTTTCTTGTCTGTACATTCTAAATACTACTGTTGAGTCACGGAATGTAATTTAAGGATGTTTTCAGCCGAGAAGAAATCTGTGGTCGGTTTATCGAGATAAGAATCTGCAACGGAGATTTGAGGTCCTGCTCGCTCACTGAGCTCCGCTCGCCGGGCGCTCAGCGCGCTGTGTGGCCGCCGACAGCAGCCTAATCTCGGCAGGACTTTTTGAAATGCTCCGCTGGTTCTGATGTCTCCGTAGCGGCTAAACATGAAATATAAATAGGTTTGGGAGGATCTAAAGAGCACAAAGAGTTTATTATTTATTAAAAGATAACAATACGTCAATTTGACTGAGGGTTAAGATGCATAACTTCATATTGTAGCGACCCTGGGTCAGGAAAGCTACGAGACGTTGTATAGTTATTACCGTTTATTCGTAGCCTACGCCAAACGACAGTGAACACCGCAACACATTCTACTCCACTGTAAGTATTATTCAGTGAATAATTGGAGTAAATTCATGAGCAACAGCAGTTGATGTGGTGACGTCACAAGACCAGAAAGACCGTCCTGCGTCCTTGAGAGTCTGGACTCCCAAGACCAGACCCCCAAGACCTGACCCCCAAGACCAGACTGCAAAAGAACACAAGTCTGTTCTCAGTGTACTTGGAATTGATAAACGGCTGAAGTAAAAAAGCTGTCTCGGCTAACTCCTGCTAACGGTGAGCTGAGCGAGGCAGGAGTAGTAGAGCACAACACACCAGGTGCATCACACTCCTGTGACCAATCAGCCTGTGACCAATCAGGCTTTAGACTGAGGTTCGGACCGCCCAGCTCATTTGAATATACGGACACGTAAATGTCACACATAAATAAATGAAGAAATACGTGTGGACACATAAATATATAAATAAATAAATGAAGAAATACAGAAATGTAGAAATATATTTATTTAATGATGTCCTGTTGATTTATAACTTATATTCATTAATTCCTATATTTATTTATTTATACATTTATTTAAGCATTTATACATTTATTTATACATTTATTTAAGGAGTTATTTATTTATTCCTATATTTATTCATTTATTTATTTATACTTAAGTCATTTTTAGTCCTCCATACCCAGCAGCCCGCAAAGAGCGGCCAACATGTCGCGTGAAAAGCAAAGCGATAAATTGTGTTTTTTTAACGTTCCCACAAGTAGTCTCGGAGTAGCTCTTCTGCTCCGGGTTCAGGAGCAGAAACGAGGTGAGGCGCGAGGGGAAATGTAGATGAGTTTTTTAATCTCAAGACCTTTGAGAACTTCACATATTACAACATACACAGATATAAACTAAGTAATTAATAAATAAAGACCGAAATGCATGTGCTTTCGTGTAAACGTTTACGTAAAGGCGTTAACAGATTACGTTGCGCGTGCGCAACGGCCTAGATTCTTGGCGACTGCGTGAGTTCGGGTGTTCCTGCTGTTGCTCATCAAAATAAAAGCTCAATATTGAGCATTATTCAGAGTGGCCGTATCAAGCCTGCAACAAATGTTGTCACACTTAATAATAAAACGGGATTACTCACACATAGGCTATCTGCAATCATTTTGTTTTGCAAAGGTTGCACGTTATTGTTGTTTTGAAAAGATATGCAGTGTAAAACTCAGCAAAACTCTTTATTGCCAAATATTTAAACTGGTTTTGTTTAGTTTTTCACAGGTTGCACTTTATTGTTATTATCTTGAAAATATATTAGGTGTTAATTGGAGCCACAATAAGCTAAATGTTGCACAGATAGAACTGTATTTGTATTGTATAGAAGCTTGCAGGGTTCAGGACCTTCAATAAGGTTAAGAACCACTGTCCTAAAATATATTTCCATCCTCCATGATCTTATTTGTTTTGACTCTGGAATGACAGGATATCCATAAGCTTGAGCCCTGAATGTAACCTCACCTCTGTCCCATCCTCATGAAAGCAATACGTTTGGGACTCCTTGAGGGAATTTCTTTGAATTTGTCATAAATGTCCATCCGTACTCAAGGATGAACAAATGAGAATTTGGTGGTTAAAGGTCACTGCGATATTGTAATTATGATGAGATATTATTTCATGCGCCCAGATTTATTTTTGTTTTGTTACTTCAGGATCTTTACTGATCCACAAAAGCAACTGGTTTCGTGTGCCTTTATGTTTAGATGTATTTAATAAGAGTCACACCTTAAGATCTTGTCTGATATTATAAACGCAGCAGAATTTGTTCTCTTATGCGAGTCAAACTAATAAAAGATTTAGAAATGAAGTACTCAACAGGAGGTGCTGTTTGGTCACCAACGCCCAGAAGCAAGCGTTTCAGGTGTATATTGAGCCGCCGCAGACAGGGCTGAGCCTCCTTACTATCCATCACTCAGTGCAGTACAGTACAGTAACTGTAGCCAGACGATGAGTAGCTGTAATGTTCTGACCAACATGCACTTCTGTCTTTCACATCTGGAGCTGCCGCAGGACATGCACTGAAGGTAACTGGTGTTGACAGGCGTCTTTGAATGGTCATTGTTGCGTGTGTGTGTGTGTGTGTGTGTGTGTGTGTGTGTGTGTGTGTGTGTGTGTGTGTGTGTGTGTGTGTGTGTGTCTCACCTTGCTGTGGGCAAGGCATTACAGTGAGAGTTGATGGGGCCTGCTGTGAGGTCACGCCCAAACACTCGCACAGCTCCTCCTCAAGGCATCTTGAGGTCAGCGGGAGTGCTAACCTGTTTTTTGGCGGCAGGAGGATCTCGCTTGGAGAGGCCCGGCAAATAACTCGATGGAGGTCTTTGAGGGAAGAAAGGCATAAGAACATGATGTGGTGAGCGAGACAGGTTTCGGCGAGAGTTTATTTAGGATGGATGGCTTGTTGTATTTATTTTAATCCTGTGGGATTGAGAATAAAACAAGCTGTTTTATTAATTTAATCTGTTTCACATCTCTTACTCAAGGGAATTTATGTGGTTTACTCATCACAGGGAGAGAGAGGGGGGCGGACTGCCTCATATAAAGACATGTGAAAAGCAGACATTATTTACCTTGTAACTCTTTTGGAGTATGAGCCACACAGTCCGCCGTATTTAACGTTGTAAGGAGAAGAGTCACGGGATGTATTGACGTACATTAGAGTCAGTCCACCGTTATTGAGCCAGGCTGAGGGGTCTGGTCAGCCTCTCTAACCCTACGGTCAGGGAGATACATGTTTCAATTAATTTCTGTTTATTTTATATAGCCCAATATCAACATTTACAAATTTGCCTCAGAGGGCTTTAAAATTTGTACACATATATGTGAAAAAAAGGGGAGAAACTTTCAGAAGAGCAAAAGAGGAGAATCCCTCTCCCTGAATGGACAGAAGCAATAGATGTCATGTGTCCAGAATGAACAGCGTTGAAGAGTTACAACACATTCAATGAATATGACAGAATGTATGAATAATTAGTCGTAGGCATAGACCATGATCCAGACCTCCATGATCCATGAAACAGAAGGAGGTAGAGATTGGGGGGGTGCTGAATGTATCCTAAAACGTCCCCCAGCAGCCTATGAGCTTATAGCAGCATATCAAGGGGCTGGACAAGGTGAACCTGATTCAGCCCTAACTATAAGCGCTATTAAAGAGAAAAATCTTCAGTCTACTCTTAAATGAGGGGACTGTGTCTGCCTCCCGGACTGGAGGTGGAAGCTGGTTCCATAAAAGAGGAGCTTGATAACTGAAGGCTCCAGATACCATCCTACTTTATAAGACTCAGGAACCACAAGTAGCTCCACATTTAGTGAGCGCAGCTCTCTAGTGGGCCAATATGGTACTACAAGCTCCTTCAGATATGATGGAGCGTCACCAATCGAGGCTTTGTAGGTGAAGAGCAGGATTTTTAAATGTGATTATTGATTTTACAGGGAGCCAGTGCAAAGCAGCTAGTGCAGGAGTAATGTGATCTCTTTTCTTGGTTTTAGTGAGAACACGAGCTGCAGCATTCTGGATCAACTGGAGGGACCTAAGAGACTTATTAGAGCAGCCTGATAATAAGGAGTTGCAGTAATCTAGTCTAGAAGTTACAAACACGTGAACCACTTTACAGTGGTGTTGGATGCCAGGGCAATGCCATCTACGGAAATCACATCACCAGATAATTGATCTCTGAGGTGTTCAGGACCGAGTAAAATCACTTCAGTTTTATCAGAGTTTAAACATCAAGAAGTTGAAGGTCATCCATGTTTTTACGTCTTTAAGACATGCTTTAATTTACTGAGCTGGTTGGTCGCCTCTGGTTTGATTGATAGATATAATTGAGTATCATCTGCATAACAATGGAAGTCTATGGAGCGTTTCCTAATAATGTTGCCAAAAGAAAGGTTAAGGTAAATAGAATTGGTCCAAGCATAGAACCTTGTGGAACTCTGTGACTAACGTTGGTGGTCATCAAGGCTTCATAGTTTACAAAAACAAATTGAGATCAATCTGATGAATAGGATTTAAACCAGCTCAGTGCGGTACGTGTAATACCAATCGACTGATCTAATCTCTCTACAAGGATGACTTGTTCAAGGGTCTCGAATGCAGCACTAAGGTCTAACAGGACAAGAACAGAGGGTCATTAGTAATTTTTACCAGTGATGTGTCATGAGGTGTCACGGATGTCGCAGCGAGAGAGAGGACCCAAATGCCAACATAACTGCAAAGAAATATATTTAATTCCGCAAACTAGACAGGGCGACAAAACTCTGACCAAACGGTACAAAGCCACCCTGGGAATGAGAGGAACAGGGTTTACATACACAGGCAGGCGGAGGTGATTGGACAACGGGAAACGAGACGCAGGTGGACACAATGAGGGCGTGGCCAGCAAGAAGGAAACAATCAGGACCAGGGCAGACAATCCCAGGGAGACAGACGACACAAGGACTTCAAGACATGACATGATGTCTATTGAGTCCTCAAATAAACTATTATAATTGTTTTGCGAATACTTTCTCAAGGATCTTAGAGAGGAAGTTAGCCAACACCTATGGATCAAGAGTAGGCCTCTTACGGTGGACCAGCTATTCTTTCTCATTCCTTGACTGTTGGCACTAATCCGTCAAAATACGTTTTTTTTCTGGGGTTAAATATTTAAAAAAACATGTCACACTGTGATATGAGAGGAATAGACATATCTGCAATAAACTGTCGGGAATAAAATGATACCCACCCCAACTCAAGGAGGGAGAGGGGAAGAAGGCCAAGGGAATCACAGACTGTAGAAGAAGAGATGATTTTGTGTTATTATCAACATCAGGTCATGGTACTGATGACCCAGTTACACACACTTGCATCACGTTGTCCTTGTACAACAGAGTGCAGCACAGCAATTGGCCTCTTGTCGCTGGCAAAACTTTGCATAGACTTGTTTGTTTTAGCATAACTTGGCCTTCACGCCAACAGATACAAGATTATAGCAAGTCACTTTTTCCGTTGATTCAGCTCAGAACCTTTCAAGCGCAGCTCAATCTGCTCCTCGAGATCTGTTTTCTCCATCACCCCGATGTCCTGTAGGAATCCGACAAGGATATTATTAATGCGATAAAGACTTGGCGTGTCCTCCTCCTCCTCCTCCTGGCCTGTAATAAAATAAACGCTGTGTAAACAAAGCAGAGTGGTCCAGATCAGACACTACGCTGATCCCCTGCCTTTTCTCAGATTAACATCTATGGCTTGTACCATGTGGTGGAAACCAAAGGCCCAGCGGTGTTTTATTCATCGCAAAGAAATGTACGGATGAATGATTAGCACAGAGGGAGTGGATTTCTGCAGACACACACACACACACACACACAAAAGTAATGGAATGCCACATACACATAAATACAGTATGAACCTCACACAGAGTCACCTTGTGTAGGTCCGAGGGCCATCTGTGACAACAGCAGAGGTCTTCTTTGTATAAACTAGACAGGCGTGTGATGCTCTTCCAGGGAGAAATACCTTCACAGTCTAGATCAAAGTTTTTGTATATACACTTCTTTGGGCTGGAGAAAGTCAACGGACCTGATCATTTTGTTTAAAATCATTGTGGTTATATTTCCCAATTTTTCCATTCAATATTCAGTGTTCTTGCCAGGATTATCTTCCTGCACCTGGCAGAATGTACTCAGCTCTCAAAGATGTGACTGATGATATTTTGGGCGATTTAGGAATGGGAAAACTGTGTGTGTGTGTGTGTGTGTGTGTGTGTGTGTGTGTGAGAGAGAGAGAGAGAGAGAGAGTAGAGAAGAGGTACTTTGCTAGGAAGCCCAAGCATTCCTAAGTGACACCATTCCCACAACTTTGCCTACAAAAAACAAAAGTCAAACCCCTTCTGCCCTTCTAAGGACAACTCTTCACTCTCGGATGAACGGGCGCAGACATGTAAATGTAGAACTTAAAACAATAAAGACAAATTGCATGGGACAAAGGAACCTTTGAGCCAACAGAAGTGTAGTACTCCCAACGAAGAGGGGGGGCATTTTCTTTTTTTACTTTGACATGTAAGTTATGGTCCAACGAACACCTGCCCACATAATAAGTCATCAATAATCCTTTCCAGGGAAACACCACTCAAGGAAGAGATTTAGGGGCTTAATAATAAAAGGTAATACAATATATAATATAAAAATGTCTTAACATAAAATAACCATTCCCTAAAACACAGTTTAAACCATAGACTATATATATGAAGTGGGCGTAGTCATAGTGAACTCTGCCATTGGTTTGTGGGCTGCTGCTATGAAGCCTCGAATTTGATGATTTTGCCATCTTCTTCATCTTGGATTACATTCGTCGCCATCTTGTTTGTTCTTTTTAACCAATGAACAGCAGTGACCGTATTTGGAATGCAGAGGACTGACGTTGTGACGCTGGATTCGGCTCTTGTAGTGGCAGCGACCTGTCAATTACAGTAGCCCTAAAAAGACCAAGACTAAAGCATACTCTGCTTTTTGGTCTGTTTGACTCTAAATAAACCATCATTTAATAAATGAGCATCATGCTGCATTGAAGAACACTTGAATCTAGAGATTGGGACCATAGATTCAGGTGTACAATGTTTACTGAGTGGATAAATCAGTAGAGAGAAGTAGAATTTGAGGCCCCAACACTGACTTCACGTTTCAGAACCAAAGGTCGCCGCCTGATTGTCATTGGCGCAAAACCAAAACAATAATAGAAGCATACTTATATAACAGCCCGGAGATGAATCATAAGAAGATTATGATGTTCCGTTTAATTGTATTAAATGAGTCAATAATAATACTACAATAATATAATAATATACACTTACGAAGGGGCCATAAGAATACATACACAAAATATACATATATGTTTTTAAATGATCAGTATACTAACTTCATCAGTGTTTGACTTGGGGTCCATGAATGTATATAATGTTAATGTATTGTGTTACGTATAGACATACATGCGAATACACCTGCTCAGAAAACAACCTTTTGCTCTCCTGGATCCTCCTGTGTGGGAACTACGTCATTTCCAGTACTGCTACTAATCTTTTTTTAAATTGTATTTCATTCTCAGCCAGTTTCTTTTATTTCCAACTGCTGCACATCAGTGAGATGACGCAACATCCTTCACAGCATTAACTTGTCACAAGAATGCGATGTGTGGTTCAGGCAGAAATAAACCAAATGTGTAATTTTAGAAATACATTCCTGCGCAAGCTGTGAATATAAACAATATTCATGCTGAGAGGACTGTAAGTCTCAGCGGAGGTAGTTGATCTAAATTAACGATTAAGTTGTTTTTCCCATAAAATCAAAGCGTATCTCAGTGGGTTGCTTTCACTCCCTGAAAAAAATCCTTTTTGCTCAGAAAAATCGTTTCCTGACTTTATTGTAAATGCAGCTGTTCGTGTGTGTGTGTGTGTGTGTGTGTGCATGTGTGTGTGTTTGCATGTGTGTATGCGCGCGCGTGTGTATGTGAACGTGTTACAGTGGCAGCGGATGATAGCTTTGTCTAACGATACATGTGCACACACATACACGCTCATTATCTCACACACACATTCTCCCAAGCATTTTTTTCCAACCCTTGTGACTGTCCAAGTGGTACAAGGTGCCAATAGCCTTAAAAACCACAGGGAAATTGCCGTGCACATTCATAAATCCAATAGTAATATGAATAACAGCAACTTTGGTGCGGGCTGTTTTCCAAACTTCGGCAAAAAACAATTGTAAATGTAAAGATAATGACTTTTTCCGACGTCTAAGTGCACCTCAAATTGCATCTCAACTTACCGGACAAAAAGGCAGTTAAAATAAAGTTGTACTTGAACCGTACATGGTCATTTTATTTTTAATGGCTACACCCAAGGGTGTCTTCAAATTATTCAGCGGTCAGTAAATGTGAGTGGTGAGGAAATGTACACAAGAGAGGGCAGTTAGTGGCCGGCTTATTGCCCTCGGCTTTCAGGCCGAACCGTGACTTTGCGTTCGCGGCGTCTGTTCCCCATTCGCACACACATATCCACACAAACACCCACACACACACACACACGCACACAAACACACACACACACACACACACACGCACACGGACAACGTTTGAGGGGCGCAGTAAGTAACTTGGCGGTGGTGGTTGTTCTCATAACATCGTTTCATTGCTGGCATTTTTTCTGTGGTTCTAAATCTGGGTCCATGTTTGTTGATGCAGAGGATGGAATGAAATAGTCTGTGTGTGTGTATGTGTGTGTGTGTGTGTGTATGTGTGTGTGTGTGTGTGTGTATGTGTGCGTGCGTGCGTGTGTGTGCGGCTCCCTGTGGCTCCACATTTCTCTCTCTCGGCTTTCTTCAAGTGTCTGTTGGAGCCCAGGAGGCCACATCCGGTTCTGAGAAGTGTAGCCGATGCACAAGAGCCTAAAACCTTAGCATTCTTCTCTAATGAACCAGCAGGCCAGCAGCTTATGAGGCTGCAAAAACAAGTCTGGTTGTATAGAAGTCATCTCAGCCTCACTAATTATCACTTTCAATCTTGTTTCTTATAATTAGTAAACAATTGAAAAATGTCCTTCAGGTGCTTCTGGGCATGTTTTTTGTTTTCCACATTCACAAATCCCAAATTCCCTCAGCCCCTCAACACACACACACACGCACACACACACACACACTCATACAGATTTCCCATAAATTCATAGGCCGGTCCCCATATCTAATCCCGAGCCTTTAGTGAGACAAAGGGTTCTGTTCTCTCTCAGGCCACCACGCTAATCTGCCCTTCAAACTACAAAGGCACTCCAGCAGGCCGCTCCCGCTTCTACAGGGATTATCATTCACTTATTGAACCGGCTCTTATGGCTTTGGAGAGAGCAAGAGAGCGAGAGAGAGAGAGAGCGAGAGAGAGAGAGAGAGAGAGCGAGAGAGAGAGAGAGAGAGAGAGAGAGAGAGATGCAGTTTCATACAGTTGAGGCACAAACCTACTTGAGTTTATATTTTCTTTCACGGAGCTAAACTCGTGATTGAAATGTTAATACAGGAGAGCTGCAGTCCTGTATCCCCGACTTGGATAAATTTCTCCGTCTGTCGAGAGAGAAAGAGAGAGACAGAGATCAAAAAAAAAAAGAAAGAATGAGAGCTGCAAAGAATGGACAAGAGTTTTTTTTTTTAAGAAAAGAAAGTGAGTCGAAGCGGCTGGAATGTGGGAACAGCCAGTAAAAACAGGGCCCATGTAATCGCCGGCGTAATCCTTGTAAAATAACCCAGCAAAAGTGGCGTGTGTATGTGTGTGTATGTGTGTGTATGTGTGTGCATGGTGTGTGCATGGTGTGCATGTGTGTGCGTGGCTAATTAAAGTTTACAAAATAAAAGACTCTACCTTCTCTCTCTTATTTATTCATGGGGCCGGTTTAATATATTTAATTTGAAGTTCCGCTCGGTTTGTCGTTTGAGTTTCAAGTCGATTAGCGGGACATTCTGATGCACACTTGTCCTCTTTTTGAAAATTTGATTTTCCTGTCCCCCCCCAACTCACCCGTATCTCTCCCTCCACGTCTCCTTCTTCAACTGTTGGGTTTTAATTCCAGTCACGCCCTCATTAGCGTATGAAGCATGCCAAAACTGATCATTTACATGGCGGCACTGTGGCGCGGCAGGAGGACTGTCAAGGGTAAAATCTCCCGGCGCAAACATTAATAGGATGAAGTTAATCTCCATAAACTTTGAGTGGATTAGCACTCTTGTCGCGCTCGAGGAGCAAGGCCTTACACAAGCTTTACGGAGCGCTGCATAAACATAAAATCTTTAACCTTGACCGTCTTCGCTCTCCCATCGCTCTGTCTCATTGACCATTATGCGGAGCGGGGCCGGCGACGATGTGTCGGGAAAACTGCGCACACACACACACACACATACACAGACATGCACTAACACAGATCTCCCACCCGCAAATGGGAGCACAAACACCTACCATGATTGTGACGTAAATCATGCATGAACGCCCACATGCATGTACACACACACACACATACACACACGCCCACACTCACACACACACATACACACCCACACAAACACACACACACACACACATACACACACCCACACAAACACACACACACACACACACACACACACACTTACCACGCCCACTCGGATGTTTAGCAAATTAATTAGGCCGACGTTCAATTGGCTCTTAGCTTTAATGAATAGAGCTATAGAAAAGAAGGAGTCTGGTTATCGCTCGCTCCGGTTGCAGATCGCAGAGGTCAACGACTTTTCTTGGGGGGAATATTTGTCTTCTGCCTGGGAAAAGTCTCATTTGAATAAACACTGTGGGGGAAGCTCTGTTGTTCCACACGCTCCAACACCACATTTCTTTCTAAATCATTAATGTGCCACGTTAATTGTTGTTAACCCAGTTTTCACTCCTTTTGTATAGGATTATGGTCATAAGGAATATGGAAGTGACAGCATGCCATATATGGTCATTTGGGATTTTTACAATGTCAAAATCAGGGTAGCTGCCACTTAACCATTTGTTTTTATTCCACAGTGCATTAAACATACAAGGAATTTGACTTGGTAAAAGTTTCATAACAATAAACATAGAATATCAGAATAGAACAATAAAAATAGAATAAAAACTATATTAATATCTATGAATTAATAAATAACAAACACTATCGCTTCACACAGAGCTTGTCCAAGGGGCTTTTTTTTCATTCTCCAAACAATAACTTTCATCAGTTTTTGTGTGTACAACACAATGAATACATTCTGGGAGTGACGGTAGAAACAGTCTGCAGTGTTGTCCTCATTTCCTCCTCATCATCGCCAGCCTCATGTATGAAGGTAGGAGTTGGCCATTCTGAAGAGCTACGAACACTCAGACAGGAACTTTGTTGGGGCGACATGTGAGTAAACGGGACGGCTAGATTACGCCTTGGCGCTGTCGCGTAGTAATGACACACTTTTATTTGAGATGAATATCTTCTATGTTTTTGGCACTTTGGTTGAGGAAAATGTTTTTTTGATGCAAAGTACTCCTATGCTAAGTTCTTGTTAACTTTTACAGAGGAGCAATAGAAAGCATCCTGACTTGAAACACTTCAAACAGGCATAGGATGTGACAGAGGCTGATTCAAAGTGTCCCGGTACCCATCTACCGAGCATCAAAGATACTGGTGACAAGAAGTGCCTTTGCCCAAAGTATATTAAGAGACAACACACCCTGTTGCCGTCCGGCGAGAGATAAAGTATCAGCCGTAGCACCACCAGACTTCAAAACAACTCCTCAATCCACCCTCCACCCTCCACCCTCCACCCTCCACCCTCCACCCTCCTCCTTTTCCTTTCATGTTTTGTTGTGCGGCAAAGTGGGCGTACAATGTGCGTTTCGGTCAGGGCTAACGGGAGAAGAATGTGTGGAAACGTGGATAAAGTGTGCTGGCTGAGCGCCTGTCTGCCGTTCTGTTCCCGACCTGTTTGTGACCTCCGGCTCTCGTTCACTTTTGGGGAGCATCGGTTGCCGTGCCGCTGAGTCATTGTGGACGGGGCAAGCCGCGGCGACGCCAAGACACAGGCTCACCGGTGGGCTACAAACACAAACTACTTGCTGTGAACTTGGCTCCCGGTGTGTGTGTGTGTGTGTGTGTGTGTGTGTTTGTGTCTGTGTCTGTGTGCACGCAAGAGAGTGCTTGCATGTGGGGGTTTGTTCTTATGTGCATGTATGACATTTGTGAAGGGAGCGCAGTAGAATCTGACAGGAGCTGTTAGTGTGCGATCCAGTGTTCTTCTTGGTGAATGTGTGGGCACACTGTGGTGCTCCACGCCTGTGTCTGTCGTGTATTATTGCCTGTGTGCGTGTGTGTGTGCCGATATGTGGTTTACATTAGTTCTGTTTGATGTCTCCATCAGAGGCCTCTCTCCTCCTACTTCAACACTACTGTTTGATCTGCACCAATCTGGTCCTGATCACTCTGCCTTTGTTTACTTTCAAAGACACTTTTCATTTCTCCTTGTTTCTATAACCCCCGCTCACCCACTCTCCCTGTCACTCTTCCTCTCGCCCTGCGTGTGTGTGCGCACGAGTGTGTGTGTGTGTGTGTGCAGGTTTGCATGTTTCTTTGTTCTCCGAACAGACGCGTGTCAGAATGAAATGCACAAAAAGTCAAGGGTGTACATCTGTAAGTCTGTCCTGTTCCTGTTCTCTTGGTTTTATGCATTATTTATTTTCTCTGAAAATTTATTTTTATTAAATTTGAGCAAAAACATCAATTCTGCTCTCTACGTTGTTCAGTGTTTCCCCTACCATTAGAACAGGGTGGCGGGCCGCCACCCTGAAATCTCCGCCCGCCACCCTGTAATTTTCGTGCCCCCCCCACACCCCCCTGTCGTCAACAACTACGGTCCGATGCAGGCGTGCGCCTCTCAGCTGTTTATGCACGGCGCATTAGTTGTTTTCATCCTATCCAACTATCCTGTCATTCCAGATCCTGCTTCCCATCTCGTCAGTCCAACTCCCATCACCTGCCTCTGATCACCTCGTTAGTCCCTCATTACCTTCACCTGGTCTTCATGCCCGTCTCACCTGCCTCTGATCACCTCGTTAGTCCCTCATTACCTTCACCTGGTCCTCACGCCCACCTCACCTGTTGCCCATTCCCTTGTTAGTCCCCGTCTACTTAAGTTCCCTCACGTGCTCTTGTCGTCTTCCAGATTGTTTTGTGTTCTTCTTGAAGCCCTCCAGCGTTACCAAGTGTGTTTATCTGTTCTCGTCTGTTTTGTTCCTGCCGGTACTTTGAGTAAATTTAATTATTTTCCAGTTCTGTCTCCTGAGTCGTGCATTTGGTTCCACCCTAATACTCCCATGACAACGTGCGTTTTCTCACAAAAACCAGCAACATGTGTGAATTTATTGATTTCATGTTTGTCAGACCTCAGAGGTCCACACGTTGCGGCGAGAAACCCCCGAGTGGTCCCGCTGCACAGTAGCTGTGTGTCCGCTTACATATCTTTGACGTATCGGATTCTAAACGCTGTGTGGAAAACTTCCTCGACTGAGAGGAAAAAGGTTTGAAGCTGGCTTGAGGTGTTTTTTTTGCTCACTGAGTGTTGACACGCCTCATGTATGGTGGAAATGCCTGTGCTGAACAAATGCTGACGTAGCGAACAGTCGACTCACGCAAAAAAACGGTTTTGTGTGAGTGGATAGCATGAAGCATGGCCGATAGGAGCTGGCGCGTTGGATTCGTTCACACGCGCCCAATTGAAACACATTTGTCTCGGTTAGAGAGCCGCGGCGACTTGTCTGGTTTCTGGTTCACAACCTCTTCTCCTCCTGCGTTGCTCCCTGGTAGATTACAGCCGTGCGTCGCCTACATCGCCCACGACTGGCTCGCTGAGCTCATGCAAATCAGTGGAAGCGCAAATTATTCTTTTTCCTTTTTTTGGTGACATTTCAAAAAGTTGCTTTACGATTTGATCGAAGCAAGGCCAGAATTAAACAGCGCATCTTCATGAAAGGTTAGATGACGTCAAGATGATTTCATCATCATCATTGTCATCATCTTCATCACCATTGTCATAATCATCACTTGCAGCATAGCTGCTGTTGCTTGTGGTCAGTTTCTTTTCAGGCAAAATAACAGCAAGTAGAAAGCTCCATGCCTTCTTCTCACATGGGGCAGTGCATAGCGATAGACCTGTAGATAATGTAACGATGCTAATAACTTCAAGATGGTATGATTATGGGGCTAAACTTCAACCAAATAAGCCGTTTACGTAAAAGTACCGCCTGAATCTACTTACCTCTCCATGAAAATACACAGATTTCATATAAATGTACATCATTTGCTGTTATAAATGGTCCTGTGACCAAACCTCGAAGAGATCTCAGCACAGACTCAAGACGCAGACCGTCGGGCCTCTGAACACCTGCGGATCCCCCACAAGGACCGGGTGTTTGTTGATATCTATCTCTTTGAGCACATCTGTCTATCTTCCTTAAACCTCCACGCTCTTCTCCACCTACTCCCCAGACTCCCTCTACTCCCCTCCTTCTCGGAGAGTTTCATGTACATTACATGTCTAGGACCCATTAATACTGAAAGCTGAAATTCCTCCTCCTCCTCACGGACACGGAGGAATTCAACGGCAATCATTTATCTCACTGCAACGCCCTCCGTCGTCCACCCGGCTCTGCTGGATGCCCCCGCGTCTCGTGTTGACAGACAGAGAGATGTCACGGAGGGTAGGGGGAGATATTTAGTGGATGAGAGAATGAAGACGACCCGCAGACAAAAGCCGGAGCGCTTGAGTGAGAGACAATGTGCGAGCAGTGTTCACATGGCCGTAACCACGCAGGCATGTCCAGGAGCTCACGCGATGTCATGCCCGTGCTCATGTGGACCGCCTCTTCCCCGCTCTCTCCGGATTACATGTGGCGGCGCAATGGCGACTAAACAAAGAGTAATTTGTTGTTTACAAGGATGGACGGCGTCTGTCGTGACCTCAGGCTGGGGGGTCGGGTGGGGGTCAGTGGTGAATCTGTTTCCAAGGTGATGGTTGAATTAAACCCACTTTTGACTGACTCATCACACTTTCGAAGGACTGGCGTGGTGAACATATTCCCAGCCCTTGAGGTTGAACCCCCTTCCATCTGTGGCAGTGTCTAATAACTGTAATTGAGTAATTCTCCTGAGTCAGACTTTTCTCTCTTCAGTGTTTAAGTCATCGCTGTCAATCATCTTATCACATTACGTTATGAAAACCACCCGGTGGATGATTGAGTGTCGATTAAATTGGCTATAATTAGGTCATAGGAGTTTGAGATGATGAAAGTTAACGTTGCTCCGCTGTCGTTCCGTGTGTTTGAGGTCCTGAGGGACTCAAGCGGGCCTGTTAAACTTTAATAGAGTGAACAGACTGCCTGAGTCCACCGCACACTGGGCCTGGGAGGAAAAACGTACACGAACACAATAACAACAACAACAACAACAGCCTATTGTCCCCGAGAGTGGAGGCATGAATGGATGACAGGCAGGATGGATGAATGAGGGGTCTGTTCTCTGGGGGAGATAACAGTTAGTGTAGCGATGCGGGGACATTTTTTAAATGATTATTATTCATAAAGATGTGTGAGTTAAAGGTTGACAATATATAAAGTTAAGTCTTTTCAGGTTTTCAGCTGCAGATGTTTCAGACTCACAATCTCGCGTCATGGCTGTTGCTAAGTAACTTGAGATTAAAGCCAGCAGGCTTTTAGTGCGTCGATGGCGGCGCCTTTGTGGAACACATCGATCACTTATTGGACGTGGAGAGGAGCACAGAAAGCCTCCATTGACTGTTAACATGCACATGAAAGTGTTCCATAAGACTCCCCTAACATTGGTGATAGACCCAAAGCCACTAAACCCCAGTAGCTCTTTGGTTGCTCACTGCAGGATGCAGCTATCTCCCTAGCAACCCAGTGGGAGTCCTTCAGTAAATGAAGCCTTAGCAATGAATTGAAAAAAAGAAAAAAGCCTCCCACATCTTCCCTGATAAACTGAACTGAACTGATTGAGTACAATGTGCATGTATTCTTTCACCTTGACACCTTGTTACCTGTAGCTTCTGCAGTTGAGTCCGTCTCTACTCAGCCATGATGAGCAAACCATCCGACAGCTTAGCGTGCTACAGCGGAGGCAGCGAGACTCAAAATCAGGGATTTCAACCCGGAAATTTAATGTTTCTCGTCGATTTTCATCTCTTATTCCACAGTTTCCGTGGCAAATATTCTCAGTGACTTGATCAGCATCCGTGTGTATTTTAGCAAGTTGCCCCAAAACAACGTTTGCACTGAAGTGACAGTAACTAAGACGGGGACAAAGTCCTTGTAGCTTGAGGTCGTGGCGGATGGATCACGTAACATCCTGCAGTTCAATTCCTGTTTGATGACGAACCACATGCCTTTGAACCTAAAAAAGTTGTTTTAGTGCTTAAACCCGATCAAATGTAAACCGCAGTGTTGTCACATCATAAATCTGATTCACTTGTCAACATTAGTCGTGTTTCTATTCAATTGTCAAGCAATTGAAATGAGAATGAGGCCCGTTAACTGGTTAGGAGCAAATGAACTACAAAGCAGTTTGGTGATATGTTGGTGGTGCACCTCTGTGCAGTGGAAGAAGAAGAAGTTTTAAACTGGACACAAAACACGTCTTCTAACCATTGACGGGAGAAAACTGCAAAGAGAGGACTTCACACACATTTTGAATAGTTTTTTTAAGTCAGCTACTCAGCTACTCAGGTTATGTCAATGGCAAAGGCCAATAGCAGAAACAGCTGATCAGCCATGTGAGTCAATGTCCACTATGTTGGAATATGCTCATCAAAGGCCTTTTCATAACCCATCTAGTGCATCAACACTTTCGACCTCAAATGAAACCTTTCCTTACAAATGAGGAGGTTTTATCAAACGTTTCCATTCAGCTTTTCTACTGCGATACTTCTGAATGAAAATCAAAAGATGTCGACGGAAACATGACTAATCATTCATAAAGTTTTTGGGTGTCACCCAAAGCCGTCTACGATGATGATAGAGGACCACATGGTTTTTCACAAGTGGCTAAAGAAATTGAAATTGCGTTGCCGCAACAGTGACTCATGACAACATCCCTGTTTGAGCACGGCCCTGATTAGCTGCTGCATCCATCACAGAGTGTTTAGACGGACACGGTTCACTCCCCAGTGCAGGTGCTGAAGGGTACGTGCACGCCACACATCGTACTATTTCAACACATTACTGTTGCGTGAGCACCATTGCACCGAGATGTAATCAGTAAAATGTTTATTCTCTGGTAAACAGTCATTGTCCTGCCAGCAATGTGATGTCTTGTCTGTTGATAAAGCTTGAGTTTCTGTCAGTGTTGCTTTGTAACTTAGTCTCATCCGTCAGCTTGGCTTGCATTAATTACCCAGAATGCAATCATGTTTTTCTCACCTGGTTCATCGGGCTGATCACACCCTCTCACTGCAGTTTGTCACAAAATGCAATTTATTGGTATCACAAAGAGAGACATGAATTGTGGACAAAATGACGTTAGATTGAGGCAATAAAACCCTGTTGTTAGGTTTAAGAAAAACATCTCCAAAATGGATCACTCGTCTCCATGTCCAATATATTGCGTTTTGTTTCGTATTTAGTGTACTCCTTCTCTTCATATTAATAAATCACCTCATGTGTCTACAGTTATAAACATTACAGGTTTCCATGCATGCATGTTTTGTAAGAGTAATAATGGTGTCAGTATTGTTTGGTTTATCTCTGTGCAACAAATCTGCTGTTCCTGCCGCTCCCCTTAGTGCTTGATTCTTTCGTTTAAACAGGAGGTATTGTAACATTTGAATGTAACAGATTTTAAATTAACATGTTCCAGATGACTTTTCTCAGTAAACGTGTGTGCTTCGTAGCAGTAAGCTGTCTGAACCCAACACGACCAGCACCAGCACCAACAGGTGGAGATCTGTGACGACTCTCCAGAGCTTCAGACTCATGGCTCACACTCACTATCCCCCATCTGGGAATAATTACTTCCTGTGATTTGGGAATCTTGTGTCTTAGAAATTACACTTTGTCTTTGCTAATTAATCAAGGCTTGTGCGGCGTTTCTACCTAGTGTTGTAATAAATGTTAAATATTGAACTACTAAAATAATGACATCTTATTCATACAATTAAGTATATATATATATATATATATATATATATATATATATATATATATATATTATAATATTTAGTATATTATGATATATTTTAATACCATGTAATGTAAATATACAATATAAATATCATAAATATATTATAATAAAATATAAATATTCTATAATATAAATCACATATATATATACATATGTATAAATGTATATATATATAATCTAATATATGTTTATATATTAATATGCCTCTATGAACCTTGTGTGTGTATTTGTATCCTCCTCCTTACTGTGTTTCTTCACCTAATCCTGTGTCCGTCGTCAGGCTGTAGAAACCTTCACTTTGCCCATTATGGCTGTTTGAGGAGTTATAATGTGTTTCTGGTATTCTCATCTTTTCTGTGAGCTTCATGTCCCTTAATCCTTAACTGTTCATACTGGATTTGTACCCGTTGATTTTACCGTGTTGGGTCTTCTTGGAAGACAAGTACTCGCGCTGTCATCTCGTTAAAAAAGGCGCCCGACCAGAACGCTAGGCTAAACTTCATAACACTCATTTATATCTTTAATCAGTAATATGCTAAACTGCCTCTTAGATCCGTCTCTAAAACGACACGGCAAGCAGACAGTGCAGGAAAAGCATATATTTTGAGAAGAGATCCTATTTTAAAAATATTACTGGATATATTTCCTATCTCCAAAAAACACATATTGACAATTTGTATAGTTTATAAATATAATTAATATTATTATAATCTTTATTAATCTAATTGTGTTTCTTTTTCAAGGTGGGTGTCTTTCTATTGGCCAGTCGTCACTGGTTTCAATGCTTACAAGGTGTTTCAAATTTTGTAAATGTGCTTTTATCTGCTTCATTATTCACTTGCTCCCCCCCCCCCCCTCTCTCTCTCTGTTTGGGAGTGTTTGCTTGGGAATTTGTTGAGTTCTCCATCACATCACACGCAACAAGGATCTCAGCCAAAGCATTCTCCTCTGTACACAATCACACACAGACACACACACACACACACACACACACACACACCCCACACTCAAATGCTTACATAGAGAAAACACCACATAAAATTCTTCAATTCCACCCTTGTGATGTCTCCACTGTGCCACCTTCCAGTGTGTGTGTGTGTGTGTGTGTGTGTGTGTGTGTGTGTGTGCGTGTGTGTGTGTGTGTGTCTGTGAGCATGTTTATTACCATTAGGCATGTGTTTGAATCCTAATTCAGCATCTATATAATTAGACAGGATTTTCACACACACACACACGCACACACACCACACACAAACACACACTTTCCAGTCGCAGATGTTTGTATTTGCGTTGCCATGGCGATGCCACTTGCTCTTGGTGTCTCAGCAACAGCAGTGAGAAAGGTGAGAGCTTTCCTCTCCTCAGGCTGTGGCGCTCCGGCCGTGTGTTCCTCTCTGTTCTTCCTTTGCCCACTTTGTCCACTTCCAGTCTACGACTCATTGAGATCCTCTCCAGAGGCACCTTCCTCTACCCTGTTCCCCTCATCTTCCCCAAAATACACAGAGCAATAATAAGAAGAAAAAAACAACAACAAAAAAAAAATATATATATATATCTATATATATATATATATAGATATATATATATATATACACATATAATTTGAGTTCTTTCATTTGCATTCCTTACCAACTGTGCACACTTCCTTCCCGTCTTTCATCGTATTTCACTGTGCCAATAGGTCAAAAGGTCGCGTCATACGCTCTCAGCGGGAACCAAATTTCCCATCATCCACCTCATGCTGAGGCGAAGCCGTCCTCACGCTGTGACGGGATAAAAAGCTCTGTAGCGAGAGATGAGATCTGACGGGCGAGAGAAAAAGAGAAAAAGACACATGCAAAAAACAGTTACAGGGTGAGACATGTGGATGTTGCGAGAGATACGCATGTGGTGTGGTGTGTGTACGTGTGTGTGTGTGTGGGGGGGGGGGGGCAGGGAAGGGAAGGGAAGGGCGGGACTGTAAGGTGCTTTCCCAATTCAGGTCTTGAATTCATTGTTTCAAAAACATGTGGTCCGAATTTGTTCTATGAGGAGAATGAAAGACGAGATCACACACAGTAGTGCTTCCCACACACACACACACACACACACACACACACACTCAGCAGTCTATGAAGTCATGGCCCGCTTCTTGAGCTGGACAGACGAAACACAGCCGGAATGAACCAACAATCAGCCAGTTCCCTCATGCAGGGCCGTCAGGGCCTGTCACGTCATGATTGCCCCATGATAGGCAGAGACACGGTGGTTTAGCTAACCTAATTGGTTAATGGGGATTTTCATAGGTCTTTCCCCCCCCAACCCCCGCTCCCCATCTGGTTTGGGTAAAGACGTGACGTACCTCATCTTGTCGCCTCTTCTCTCCGTCTTTCTTTGTTTTCCTCCGCCTCTATCACTCTTTTTACCCCGTTGTGCCGTGTGGAAATATTTGGGCTTTTCAAAAAATAAAATTGGCTCGCTTAAAAGGGGAAAGTTGTGTGTCCACTGAGTCGTCATTAAAACAAACACACACTCCCTTGCTCTCATATCACATGTGCATCATTTATTATAGGAGGAACCCAATGTTCTTTTGACTTTGTTTGAACACAACATAACCATTGCTTTGAGATTAAGAAGAGCTCACTCGTAGCTGGCAGCTTCAAAACTCATGTCATGTTCACTGACACCCTTGAAATTCTGCCCAAGGCATTTAAATACTGTCGTGCCGACCCAGTCCCTTACAGTATGAAAGTGTAAGCGTTGATACCTGGTGCTGTTTTTCGGAATCTTAAATCCTGATGATTGATGAGCGTGATGGAGCAGATTTCCACAAATAACTTTTTCAATTTTTATTTTGTGTAGCCCAATATCACAAATTAAAAATGTGCCTCAAAGGGCTTTACAACCTGTACACATAGACATCCCTGTCCCAGGACCTCACATCAGATCAGGAGAAACCCCAAAGAAATAGAAAAAAACCTTTCATGGAAAAACAGAGCAACAGAGGAGGATCCCTCTCCAGGATGGACAGGAGCAATAGATGTCATGTGTACAGAAGGAATCATTTCAGAGTTACAACACATTCAATGAATATGACAGAGTGTATGAGCAAGGAGGAGGAGCCGCCGTCGCAGCAGGTCTCTTTCAAGAGACAGAATGGGGACAACGATCTCTCTCCAGAGACAGGAAGGGCCCAAGATCCATCTCGCGGTCAAGGAGTCGTTCCTGGTCAAATACCGAAAGTGAGGACCTCGAACGATCATTCATTTGCGGATCGTGCTATGGTATTTTTATAGTCATGTTTTTTGGATAACCTGGTGCAATGGGAATGCATTTATTCATCAGCTCCATCATCAGCCGACACACTGTGTTGTCGCTTGTGCAAAGCCTGAATGCCGCGCTGGGCCTAAACGGCCTTGTGCGCGGAGCTCTTGCAACCGTGCCACGACAAAGCTTAGAGAGATGCTGTGTGAAGACAGCACTCCTTTCATGCACTGCAGAAGGAGTTGTGTTTTAATGTTTTTTTTATTTTTTTATATATGATTTATTTTAGAAATTACAAAACAAGACTTATAGTACAATGTATACCTCACAAATAAGGATTGACAACATATCACAGTCAAATGGTGAGGATACACATTATGTAAAGACTATAACTAAGGAAACAAAACAAAACAAAAACAACAAAAATAAACAAACAACAACAACACAAAAAAACTATACATAACAATAAGTAAAACAACAACATAAAAGGAAAAAGAAAAAGAAATGCTGCATGCTGCGAATATGTGCTACCTAGTTAAAGCAGGATACTGGTGCGTTGTTCGGGCGAATTAAACAATGGTGGCGATATCTAGTTGGGTAGATCTGACGTGCTCTAAGAAGGGTTCCCAGACCTTACAGAACTTAGTAGAGGTGCCTCGTAAAGAGTACTTAATTTTTTCCAGTGACATAAAATGAAGGGCATCTCTAAGCCACTGAGAGTGGGAGGGGGGGCGGGAGTTCTTCCAGTGAAGCAGGATAAGATGCCTCGCTAAGAGTGACAGAAAGGCCACAAGTACACAGAAGTATAATGGTAATGGGCTCCCAGAAGGTAGGACACCAAACAGGGCAACTAATGGGGAGGGACCTATATCGGTAGAAGTGACGGCTGAGAGAGTGTCAAAGACGCCCTTCCAGAACGGCACAAGTACAGGACAATCCCAGAACATGTGGCCAAGACTGGCCGGTCCTAAATGGCACCGGTCGCAGCCTGAGTCTGTACCTGGGAAAATACGAGCCAGTTTACTCTTGGACCAATGAATCCTGTGCACCACTTTGCATTGTAAGATTCCATGCCGGGCACAGATGGAGGATGAGTGGACCCATTTCAAAGCCTTCTCCCACACCTCAGGGTCTATCTGTATATTAAGATCAGCCGACCATGCAGTACACAAGACGTCAGAGGTTGAGGATTGGTGCGCAAGAACAGTGTAGTATATCCTTGATATGGTAACTTTCCGGTAAGGGTTGATTTTGAGGATGGTGTCTATAAGCTTGGGAGACGGTACGGTAGGAAATTTGGGAAAGTGGTTGCGGACAAAATCTCATCTGCAAATACCTGAAAAAGTGGGTTGAAGGCAAATTATATGCCTGTGATAACTGACCAAAAGAAGCAAATTTACCATCAATGTAAAGATGGTTAAAGGATAAGATTCCTTTGTCTCTCCAGGTTGAGAAAGCATTATCCATAATGGATGGAGTGAACAGGGGGTTAGAGTAAACAGGGGCCATACCAGGTGTAGATTGCAATGTAAATTGTCGTTTAAATTGTGTCCAAATTTTAAGACAGTTCTTCACAACAATACTGTCTGAATGCACATATGATGAAATAGATGTGGGTAAGCACAGGAGAGACATTAGAGATGATGAACCACATGAGATGTTTTAATGTTGTCAATGTGCATGTACTGAGGGGAAAACATTTCCCTGCGTTACTTTTGAACTTTTCTGTCTGCCTGTCCCTCAAAGTGTGACTATTGCACAAGTAATGCTGAGAAAACTGTTCAAATTATCAGTAAAACCTCGATGGATTTGTACTTTTCATTTTTTATTGTAATCGAGACAGTCTAAAGCAGCCGGAGCAGCCGCAAGGCTAAAGGTAAAGCTCAAAGAACCTCCCTCTAATTCTGCGGGTGATATTTGGAAATCGCATCAGGCTCTAGGCCGAGGATGAGTCACCAACTTTAAGCTAGACTATAAATCCCTCGAGGAGCAGTAATCAAAGGCAAAGGGATGAAAAGTTGGATGGACTTTTTCCCCCCAAAAAATCTAAAGTGTTGTATGATTGTGGATGAGCTGCAACGTGAGAGATGGGGAGTTTTCTCGAGGGTCCTTTGGGGACAGCAGCTTCTATCTTAACCCGCTATTAAAGTTAATTTCATCCTATTGGCGCAATTTCCTCCAGAGACTATGAGGCATTCCTTTTGTTTAAATGTAATAGAACGATCTGCATACCGTAAATTGTACATAATCCATCAGTGCAATACATTTTCTTTTTTTAAGGCATTAATCCCCCCCCCCCCCCCTGTATTTGCACACATCCGTGCGTGAATCCGAGCCTCCGAGCTCTGAATATTCATAGCCGGCCTATAAGTGCTTATGAATGTGCTGAAAGTGATTTTCAATGGCCACATTATGAATCACGCCCCAGCAAAGAAGCTCATTCAGAAGCATCTGTTGCCTGATAATGTTGCTGCCAAATATGTGTGTGTGTGTGTGTGTGTGTGTGTGTGTGTGTGTGTGTGTGTGTGTGTGTGTGTGTGTGCGTGTGTGTGTGTCTATGTACGTCTATATATTGTGGCAAAGCACGGGGAGTGTTCTGTGTAAGTATATTGTGTGCCAAAAAGGGGCCCCGGAACCCCTGCATGAGACCCCTTATCTGTGCTAAGTATGTTTGTGTTTGTGTGTCTGTGTGTGTGTGTGTGTGTGTGTGTGTGTGTGTGTGTGCGTGTCTGTGTGTGTGTGTGTGTGTGTGTGTGTGATAGAGAGAGAGAGAGACTTTCTGCATTGCAGAGGTTTGAAGCAAATTTTTGATTTAATGAAACTGTCAGTTCTCTATTCCCATTAAAGTGTGTGTCTGTGTGTGTGAGAGAGAGTGTGTGTGTGTGTGTGTGTGTGAGAGAGAGAGTGTGTGTGTGTGTGTGTGTGAGAGAGAGAGAGAGAATGTGCGTGTGTGTGTGTGTTGTGTGTGTGTGTGTGTGTGTGTGTGTGTGTTTGCATCAAAAGGAGAAAATATGAAAGGTGAATGTCAGTCTTTGATGTAAAGCTTCCCACTGTTAAACTTCAGCTTCAATCAACATCTTAACTGCAACACATACACAGACACACACACACACACACACACACACACACACAGGCACACACACCCTCGCAGAGACACAGCCACTGTTTCACATTAAAGACTCTACAATGAGGAGTCCAGACTGAAGAAAAGAAAAAGACGTGTTGCTCTCGATGGCGGTGCATCGAGGATCTCCCTGTTGTGTTGCTTTAGTGTGCGTGTGATTATTTACATGATCACATTTACATGATCACATTGTGAATTTGGCAACAGACCACCGCCCTACCATCTGCTGGTCCCAGAGCATGCAGAGCGATCGTACACACACACACACACACACACACACACACACACACTAGCGCACACGTTGGATTATTTGTGGGATTTATTCAGTTGGTTCCTGATTTTAGGACGAGGCAGCCGCTGACCAAAGTGTGGAGACCATCATTGAATCTGACATTAACCGCCACGCCCCCCTCCACACACACACACTCGTTCTCCAAAAACATACACTATCAATACAGCTGTTGTGTAGCATTACACTTTAAAAAAAAAACGTGTGTGCACCTGTGTGTGCTTGTATATGTGTGTGTTTATGTGGGTGTGCGTGGGTGTGCGTGGGTGTGTGTGTGTATGCGTGTTCTCCGAGCAAAGGTGTCATGGCGGCCCCCCTGAAATTCGGACCTCAATTACCCTCCTGCAACTGCCCAGTATATCGACGGAGTGTGGAGGAGGAAAGACTCTCTCTCTTTCTCTCTCTCTCTGTCTCTCTCTCTCTTTCTTAGCAGTCATATTCTTCCTGTCCCCTTTCATCTATCCATCTAACCTCCCAGTCTCCCCCTCTGTCAGTGTGAGAGGTGGGGTGTGTGTGTGTGTGTGTGTGTGTGTGTGGGGGGAACTTGCACAATGGCGGGCTGAGCCGGCTTTACAAACTGCCGAAAGTGGATGCCTGTGAAAGCCGCTAGCCTCGAGGCCTGCTAACATGCTAACACACATAATATATGTAGAGAGAGAGCAAGATAGAGCAAAAGGAGCCCTTTCTTCTTTTATATTGATAATAATAATAATAGCTATGAAAGCAATCTGAAAAAATGTCGCCCATAGCCCCTGGCCTGTGTGTGAATGCGACCCTTCGCGGGCCGGGGTCAGCGAGGAAGGCGACACATGCCGTGTTCTGGCCCACATGTCATGTGTTGCATTGGAGACGCCAAGTCGCGTAAGAATGCAATTGCCTTTTTGTTCTTGGATGTATCCCTCCTCTCTTAGGATAGTTAGTTTACGATTCTACCTGCTGCAGCTACGTTCCTCCTTCACTGGTTGATAGCCTTTGAAGTTCTAAGTCTGTGAGTATTTATGTATGTTACATGTAAATATCTGCTACTGTATATTATCTGTGTAATTACTGTTACGGTATCATCTTTGTGCTCTAGCAATAAATGCTAATTAGCTCATTGCGATTAGAATTTCGGCATTGATATCATTGTTGGGGTTAGTTTAGACTTTTAAGTACCGTATCTTCCGCAATATAGGGCACACTGGATAATAAGGCGCACTGTCAACGAATGTCTATTTTCAATCTTTTTTCATCTTATAAAGGCGCCTGAAGCGAAACAAAACAGTCAGTCATTCAAACTTTATTAAACGTTTTCACAATAACTCTCAACATTGTTCAAACGTTAATGAATGTATTCACGATAACTCCCAACCTTGATCAGTTGTAACACGTGAAATACAACACAATACACTCACTTTTTCAGTTGTTTCATCTTCAGTGTCCGAGTTTAACAGTTGGGCGATTAAGGCATCCAGCATGCCCGGATCCCTCTCGTCATTATCCGAGTCGGAGTCAGTGTCGTTGCTGTTAGCTGGCAGTTCAGTGATGATTCCGGCCTTCGTGAGAGCTCGGACCACAGTTCAGACTGATACCGTAGCCCAGGCATCCACGATGCATTGGCAGATAGTAGCGTAAGTCGCCCGGCGCTGTCTCCCTGTCTTGGTGAATATGTGTTCGCATTCTGTCATCCACTGCTCCCGAGCAGCTTGTAGTTTAACGTTGAACGCCCTGTTGATACCAATATCTAGCGGCTGGAGTGCTTTAGTTAATCCACCCGGAATGATGGCAAGCTCCGAATTAGCTTGCTTCACTTTGTTTTTGACAGCATCGGTGAGATGGGCGCGCATGGAGTCGCAGATCAATAGGGACAGAGATTTGTGAAAAAAGCCATCCGGTCTGTTGACATACATTTCTCTCAGCCACTCACTAGTCTTTTCCACGTCCATCCAGCCCTTCGGGTTAGCTTTGATGATGGCGACTGGAAACTTTTCTTTTGGCAAAATCTTCCTCTTGAAAACTACCATTGGTGAAAGTTTCTGGCCATTAGCCTGGCAACCGAGAACTACAGTGAAGGATGACTTCTCGTTCCCTGTGGTCCGTATAGACACCGTTCTGGTCCCTGTTTTCTCCACGGTGCGGTTTACAGGGATATCAAAGGTGAGGGGAACCTCGTCCATGTTGGTGATGTGCTCTGGCCAGATCTTCTTATCAGTGATCTTGTTTTTGCAGTATGTGCGGAAAGTGGCCAGCTTTTCTCAGTAATCTATTGGTAGTTGCTGCGAGACGGTAGTTTGTGTGCGGATGGAGAGATTAAGTCTTTTCATCAAACTAAAGCACCAAGATTTATGTCCCATGCTAACTCTGTTGCCTTCAGTCAAATAGAGACTGTGGAGACACTTCTACCTGCTGCTCTCTGTTCAATACCCCACTGTTCAATGTTGTCCTCTAACTGTGGCCATCTCGCTTTGTTCCCTCGGAAACTCTGTGTGTTCTTCTTTACTTGGCGCAGGTCATCTTCTTGCTTCCTCCACTCCGTACCATTGATTTATTAATGTTGAATTCTCTCGCAGCTTCTATATTCTCATGTTCTACTGCTCGACTGATAGCCTTGAGTTTAAAGTCTGCGTCGTAAACGTGTCTCTTGACAGGTGCCATTTTGGGATCCTTATACACACACACATACTGTAATATTATGGTGAAGCACTGTATTTATTAATCTGCGACGCTCCTGACTACAGTAGCTGTAATACTGCAAGCGGTGCGGCTTTGTAGTTTACCAAAGTCGTACTAAAACATTTTGACAGAGCGCTGTGTACCAGACAACATTGCTTCGAGGTCAGTAAGCACAACGAGAATGAATCCATATACAAGGTGCTCCGGATTATAAGGCGGACTGTGGTTTTTTTTTTTAAATGAAAGGCTTTTAAGTGCTCCTTATAGTGTGGAAAATACGGTAGTCAGGGAGTCATGTTGATGGTTACTGGTAATTTCTGACAATATGGCTTTGCGCTAATCATGGTTTTGTGTTGATGTATATATGTGGTATATATGTGTGGACAGTTTGTAAGGTTATATCATGTTATGAAGTTTTACAAAATCAAAATTCATACTAAAAATCCTTAACTCAACTCCGGATTTAATCGAGCAGGCATGAATAGAAGCAGAAAAATTAGAAGTAAGAGCGGACCAGCAAAGAAGAAAATCTGAGCTACAGGTGAATCTAAATGCACTGCAAATTCAGGGCGCTGCTGCAGCTATCACAGGAGCTGAAATCCTTTAAGCAGCTTGTGAGGAAGAAGGTGGAGAACCACCAAGGCAAAAGGTGACAAATCTAGCTACGTATCCACCACCTAAACGCACCAAAGAATATGTGCAATAACATTCTCAGGACCATGGTCAGCAACAGCACCAACTCACAAAACAAGAACCTCTCCCTTCATCAAAGCGCCAGCCAAATATGGACAACAATGATGCAGACAATCCGGGTCTCCAAATCGACAGTTTTGGTAACTTTCACGACCACACATTCCAAGAATTACCAGCACAACACCAGAGCATGAACACAACCAACTTTCAGCTAAGCCATTCAAGCCCTCTGAAGTTCCTCCAAGAAGAACGCTGCCCCAGACTCACATTACACTGTCAGAAGGTACAGACCAGGTCATGCCCTCTAAAGCAACTCAGTATGTCCACTAAGACACAGCTGACTTAGCCAAATACCTAATTTGCAAATAAATAAATAGTTAAACAAGCAACAAATAGCTCTGGACTCTTTAAATTTGACGATAGACCAGAGAACTATTGGACATGGAAAGCCTCTTTTGTCAACTCCACCAGTGACCTGAACCTTATCCCCAGAGAAGAGCTAGATTTATTAACCAAATGGCTTGGACCACAGTCTGCAGAGCATGCCAAACGCATCCGTGCAGTCAACATTAATAATGCTAGCTTGGGGCTCCAAGTGGTTTGGCAGGGATTGGAAGAATGCTACGGCTCAGCTGAAATGATTGAAAACGCTCCATTAACAAAGTTAGAGGAGTTTCCTAAGATCTCAAACAAAGATAATGAGAAACTGCGGGAGCTAGGGGACCTGTTGCTAGAACTGGAGGCAGCGAGGAAAGATGGGGGGCTTACCTGGACTCTCTTACCTCAACACACCCCGGGAAGTCAACCCCATCGCACAGAAGCTCCCCTATACCCTGTAGAGAAATTGATCTCAGTTGGCTCTTAATACAAAAATAACTATCAGGTTTAATAGCCTCCCTTTAGCATCTTTGTAAAGTTCATTTGTGACCAGACAAAGACCCGAAATGACCCCAGCTTTGCTGAACTTATCATGGGTGTTTCCACCAGGACAGATACATGTCTGTATCAAACCATCTGTGTTCAGAGGTTATGTCAAAATGTGGAGAAGTCTGCGGGGACTTTGTCACGTATGATCCAAAATATGCTTGGTCAAAGTCTACCCTGCAGTTCAAAGATGAGGTAATGGGTCATACGCAAAGACGGAGCTCCTTGACCGTCTTAACATTAGTGCAGGCGCTGCACCATACGCCCTTAAAACATGCTCAAGGGTTATGTAAACATCAGGACGTCACGCAACTAAGCTCAGTTGAGTCAATTGATAGCAACGTACAGATTTCTCTCCCCACACTCATAGAGTGTGACATGATGCCTGACGACCGTTCAGAGATGCTGTCCCCAGAGATAGCACATCATAAGCCCCACCTCAAGCCAGTAACGGATAAAATCCCAACTATTGCTCCTGATACAGTCATTCTCCTTCTCCTTGGCAGGGACCTACTACGAGTACACAAGTTGTGAAAACGTACAATGGACCCAACAATGCACCATGCTCAACAAATGGACCGTGAGTAGGTTATTGTTGGAGAAGTATGTCTCAGGTGAGCCAATACGGCCATTTGCGTTTACAAGACTAATATACAACATGATGGGTGTACATCTTTCCTTAGTCCATGTGCTGTGTGCTGTGTCAAAGAAAAAAGTTAACAATAGGACATCAAGTCATAGTAAACAAACCTTCGAAGACACGGAACTCATGGAGGACGGCGATCTTGGAAGCAGGACGAACAGGACAAAAAAGGATGAGTTTCTACATCCAGAGTTAATTAACCTTCTACATCCAGAGACTGACAAAGAGGTGCACCCTCAAGTTCCAACCTATGCTACAAAAATGGACCTCTCGGTTCCCATCGATTTGGAAGAATCTCCAGCTGGAAATCCCATATCCATGCAACGGCTGGACTTATCTAGAAAGCTGGAGCCTTCTCTGTAACTTCACTTCAATGTAGCCAGGAAAAAGAGGAAGTCCTTCAAGCAAGACTCATAAATATATAAAGTGTACAACAGGACATCTTCAAAGAAGAAATAAGAAACATCTCAATGGGGGACGAAGTCTCAATAGGCAGTCCACTCATTTATCTGAACCCCGGACCCCACTATTGATGACAGTGGTGAGTTGGATGTCGAACATCATTGGCAGACATTTCCTGGGGAGAAAAGCATCCAATCATCCTTACCAAGAGCCATCATGTCTCTACCCTGCTGGTAAGACACTGCCACAAACTAGTTCCTCATCAAGGTCAGTACTCCACTAAAGCAATTGGAACAGCCGGATTGTGGATAACAGGAAGCAAGGGATTGGTGTCACATGTGATACATAAAAGTTGTGTTCTTCTAACTTTCCTCTTATTCTTTTGCAGGTGTGTCACCTGCAAAAGAATAAGAGGACTGATCTAAAGTCGACTCAGCCCGCCATTGTGCAAAACTGATCTACCTGTGAATAGACATATTTTGGATCACCCATTTACTCATGTTGGACTTGACGGTTTTGGACCTTGGATCATCTCATCGCCGAGGACCAGAGGTGGCCATGCAGAAGTCAAACGATGGGCAGTCAAGCTCACCTGCGAGACAAAGGCTGCACCTGGATATTTAATTTGCCACACTCCTCTCTAATGAGGAGTGTGTGGGAAAGGATGATCAGTGTTACATGTCATATTTTAGATGCCATGTTGTTGAAGGAGAACTGAGGTCTATCACATGAAGTACTTGAGACACAAATGGTCGAAGTCATGGAAATTATGAAAGCGAGACCTCTAGTTCAAATGACTTCTGATCCTGAGATGGCAGCGGTTTTAACACCCACAATTCTGCTTACCCAGAAGATTGATGCAGTATCTTCGGCGTCTCTATAACAAGAGATCATGTATACATGTGTGGACAGTCCTCTTCAGTTATCAAGCTCCTCTTTTATGGAACCAGCTTCCCCCTTCAGTCCGGGAAGCAGACACAGTCACCTCATTTAAGAGTAGACTCAAGACTTTCCTCTTTGACAGAGCTTATAGTCAGGGCTGAATCAGGTTCACCTGGTCCAGCCCTTGGATATGCTGGTATAGGTTTATAGCTACTGGGGGACGTTTTAGGATACACTGAGCACCTCTCTCCTCTTCTCTCTTTACTTATGGAGGAAATAAGGCTGGCAGAATCAATAACTTCTTTTAAATCACTTCTTAAAACCCACTTTTATAGAACTGCTTTTAAGTGATGTTGTCCTTTTAAATTTGTATTTTAATTGCCTATTTGTTTGGTTTTACTTGTATTCAATGCTTTTATGGTATGGTCTTTTTTGTTTGCCACCATTTAAGTTGTGTTTATGCTTTGTTTATCTGTAGAGCACTTTGTAAACTTTGTTTTTAAAAGTGCTATATAAATAAAGTTATTATTATTATTATTAGTTATTATTATGGATGAATTTTCATCTCTCCATTGCACATTATTAATTCTGCTTCCTCCCCGGAGTCTTTGTGACTTCACATCTCATCGGGTCCATTGGACCTGACCGGATCTGATGCCATGGCCCTGCTGATGCCCCGCCCACTCCTCCTCTCTACCTCCATCTGCGTGATACATCACGGAGGTCTGGATCGTGGTCCATGCCTACTACCAACTATTCATACACTGTCTCATTGAATGTGTTCCTTCTGGTCACATTACATCTATTCTTCTGTCCATCCGGGGAGAGGGATCCTCCTCTGTTGCTCTCATGAAGGTTTCTTCCCTTTTTTCCCTGTGAAAGGTTTCTTTCTATTTCTTGGGAATATTTCCTGATCCGATGTGAGGTCCTGGTACAGGGATGTCGTATGTTTACCAAATGTAAAGCCCTCTGAGGCAAATTTGTAATTTGTGATATTGGGCTATACAAAATAAACTGAATTTAATTAAGGTTATGTCATGTTATGTTTACACAGTTTTACAAAATTAAGATTCATACTAAAAATCACAAACTCAACTCCAGATTCCTGGGTCTTCATTTCATGGATCTGCTGTTAGCTATCTGCTTATCTAACTTATAGAAGCAAGAGCAGAATACGCAGTCAGGCCGAGGGTTTCACCATTTTTGTTTGCAAGATGCAACACCAACACCTCCTCCCGTTTTCAACTCCCCCTCTCGACATCATCTCTCCTCCTCAGCGGTGACAGCAATAAAACGTTTGAGCTGTGGACAGCGAACGCAGGATGAGATAGAAGCACACACACACGCGGACACGTGCGTGATTCCGGCTACACACACCATGTCGCTTACAAACACACACCACTGGCGCATATGTGCCCACAAACACACGCACACATGCATGCACTCACACACGATGACACCAAGGGGAGACGGGGGTCAGACGGACTGATTGTCTCTTCCAGTCGCTCCAGAGGGAGTATTGATTTTTCCCACACTCCTCTTTCCATACACCTCCCTCTCTTCCTCTTTCGCCTCCTCCGCATCCTCTCCCAAGGACTATTCCTATTATTCTCTTCCTCTCCGTCCCTGCAACGTTTCTTTCTGAACTTTCTCCCCCCCACCCCACCCTCTCTCTCTCTCTCTGTTATTCTGACGCTGGTCTTTTTTTAACCTCCAGCCATTGACCGACTCTCACTCTTTGTGACTATCCGGCCAACAATGTGACATTGAATGCATCTCCGTGGTGCTCCGGGTGCAGTACCGCAGAGGTTCATCCACCTGCTGCACTTCCAACGCCTCAGAATGGTTTACCCTCACTGGATTCAGGGCTCTGCGGGTCATCCTGAAACAAGACAGCGCCCTCCTTGTAAAGCCCCGTCTGCAGAGAGGCTCCTGCCCTCGTCGGGGGAATCCTACACGTGGTAATTTAAGACCCATAAGTCTATAACTCTCTGGGTCGCTTCCCTGGGCTGTGGAGCTTTCGCATCCAGCTGGGGCTTTGTTTTTTTTCAAGGCACTCTTCCTATCACTAGCTTTTGTATTTGGCATGTGTTTTTTGAGTGGAGGGGAGGACAGCGGCCTTTAGCATGAACAAATCCGTTGACAAATTCCTAGATTAGGCAAAGTAGGATGAACAGATGATATACAGTATCTCCAGGGCAGAGGCCACCGCTGAAGTGTTTGTGCATGTGGATGTATACGACGGAGTGAGTCTGGAGGCGGCGTTTTGCTGCGCAAGTTTTCAACTCCATGTGTCTTCTCTCTGATTCAGCCTGGTTGGAAAAACAGTGGCAGAAAGTAGAGAATTAGTATCCCCCGTTGTTTAATCTTCCCAGAATACCCATTTATCTTCATCAGGTTCACCGTCACCGAGGCTGCAGCTTCCTCCAATCAGACAGATGTTGGATCTGTTGTCACAACAACGCTCCTCAACAAGCCAGCACTGCACAGCGCACAATTAGTTTCGCACACATGTTTATCGTGTTCTTACAGGCTATTTTAGGATAATGGCAGTTGAGCTGTTTTGGTTCACGTCCGTGGAAAAAAGAAAAGCCGCAGTCGGAGGCGCTGCGTTAGACAAACAAACACCCAGCGATAATTGTGTAAAAAGATTAGAGTGTCTGAGACTCTATTGTTGCGAGATGAGGGGAAATATGCAAGACTGGTTGGATACCTTCCTCTGTTGTTGCTACACATTCAAATGAACACCTGCCTTTACAGGCGAGAACGTCTCCACCTAGACTAGTTAACTCCATTGCTTTGGGCGTTTAAAACAAAGGAAAAGATCGTGAAATACTTAGCCAGTTTTTACAAATGTTTCATGAGAAAGAAATGCACTTAAAAAAACACACACTCCTAAAATGAATGCATATACACTATATAAATATAAATAAAGTACTGTAAAATTAAATATAATATGTGCAAAATGCAAAGTGTGTGTATGGGTGTAGTGTAAATGAAATGTATGCAGTGCAGATCAAGTAGGTATGAATGTGAATATGTACAGTGAGTTATTGCAGGTTTCTGACAGGAGGTGCTTTGTTATAAAGCCTCATGGCCGTGGGCAGGAATGTTCTCCTGTATCGCTCCTTATGGCAGCGGAGCGAGACGAAGCGGTTGGAGAACGTGCTCCTCTGTCCCTGGAGGAGGCGGTGGAGAGGGTGGTCCGGGTTGTCCAATATGGACAAAAGTTTCTTCAAAGTCCTCCTCTCCACCACCTGCTCCAGGTGCTCCAGCTTGCAGCCGGTGATGGAGCCAGCCCTCCTAATCAGTTTATTAAGACGGCTGGCGTCCCCGGCCCCGATGCTGCTCCCCCAGCAGACGATGGTGAAGTGCAGCACACTGGCCACAACCGACTGGTAGAAGATCTCCAACATCTTGCTGCACACGTTGAAGGATCGGAGCTTCCTCAGGAAAAAGAGTCGACTCATCCCCTTCTTGTACACAGCGTTGATGTTGGCCTTCCAGTTCAGTCGGCTGTCGATGGAGACGCCCAGGTACTTGCACTCCTCCACCATCTCTACGTCCACTCCCAGGACACTCAGAGGAGCAGGAGCTGTCGCCTTCCTCCTGAAGTCCACCACCATCTCTTTGGTCTTGGCCACGTTCAGCCGCAGGTGATTCTCATCAGCCCACCTCACAAAGTCACTCACCACCGCCCTGTACTCCTCCTCCCGTCCATCCCTGATACACCCGACCACTGCAGAGTCATCAGAGTACTTCTGCAGATGGCATGACTCCGTGTTGTACTGGGAGTCAGTGGTGTACAGGGTGAAGAGGAAGGGAGACAGAACAGTTCCCTGTGGGGCTCCAACATCACTGACCACCGTGTCAGACAGCACACGGCCCATTCGGACAAACTGTGGTCTGCCTGTGAGGTAGTCAGTGATCCAGGAGATGGTGGACGCGTCGACACCGACCACCCGCAGCTTCTCACTCAGCAGCAGCGGCTGGATGGTGTTGAATGCACTGGAGAAGTCAAAGAAAGTGTCTCTCACAGAGACATTGGTTCCATCCAGGTGCGCCTGAGCTCGTTGCAGCAGGTAGATGACGGCGTCGTCCACTCCCACATGAGGCTGGTAAGCAAACTGCAGACAGTCCAGCGATGATTTCACCAGCGGCCGGAAAGTTGGTGTCCTTAAGCAAGATGGGAAAGATGGTTATATCTCACTCTGTAAATTGGTCTTTTTCATCAAATCTTCTACTGTTGTCGATAATATTAATAATAATTACTAATAAGTACTGGATTGTATGCTAAGAAAACACTCAAATAGTGAGCCCTATTGCACTTTTGAAAACATTTCTGTCCTTTGGTCGCACACATTCAACAATGTATGCACACCTACCACGTGAAACCAGACACACCTTCCCAACATACCAGCCCCTTAATGGGATCCCATTCACCTCCTCAGCATATCTCCCCCCGGAGCACTCAACGTCTGGGTCAGTGTGTGTGTGTGTGCGTGTGTGAGACAGACGGCGGCCTCCCCGTCCCCGTCACAGCAAAAGCAACCAGTCACTTAACACACCTCAGGTCCAGTTTCAACACACCTCATGGACGGATCCCATCGGCATGAAACTGACAGCTGAGGGAACCGGAGGACAGGAGGAGGAGTTCTGTTGTTTATGTATTCTTTTAATGCTGCTGTTTGTGTGCTTTGGTGTGGCACTGTGTTCATCCCTGTGTGTGTGTGTGTGTGTGTGTGTGTGTGTGTGTGTGTGTGTGTGTGTGTGTGTGTGTGTGTGTGTGTGTGTGTGTGGCACTGCAGCTGTGTAACCAGCCCCTGCATTGACAGTGCCAGTACAAACACAAACATCATGGTTTTTTAATGATGTGATTATCAGGCAACACACGCACACACGCACGCACACACAAACACACACACACAAACAGCATGGCACTGACGGAGACAAAGCCAAAGCAGATTTGATTCATGCGTTTAATTAATACATGGCTGCAGTAAAGTGTTTGTAATTCTGTCTGTCTCTGTGTGTGTGTTTGTGTGTGTGCGTGTGTCTGTCTGCCGCACGGCGTCAATTTGTGTCTGTGTATAAATGAATATTTGCAAGTGTGTGTGTGTGTGTGTGTGTGTGTGTGTGTGTGTGTGTGTGTGTGTGTGTGTGTGTACAGTAGGACGAGCTCTGAGCAGCATGTGTCTCAGTAGCAGCTGTCCAGAGGCCAGGTGGCTGGACTGACCTCTTCAGACCCCCCCCCCCCCACACACACACACACACACACACACACGCACACACACACACACACTCTGACCCCCGCACCTTCTTCAGCTTTACTGCATGGCCATAAACCAAAGATAACACAAACAGCTCCTAAATCAATAGGCTAGATTGAGCCGCGCCAACTTCACAGCCGTCAGAGAGATTCACTTCTCATCTGCAGCTCTCCTCACTTCTACGCATCTATAGCAACAACGAAACACAAAAAACAACCGGAACTTAAAGAAGAAAGACACATGAATGGGGTTTTAAACTGTATCGTCTTACTCACCACATGGTTCCACTTGTGTGCGCTGTGCTTTCTTCTCAGTGTGAATGGGAGTCCCATTTATTTGTTGTTGTTATTGTGGGACATTAAGTCCAATGTGGGATGGGCTGTATAAATCGGAGATGAAATTTAAAAAGAAGACTTCCTTCATTCATCACTTGTGCATTCCACAAAGAGTCCTTATTCTCAAATTAGACTGCTCCCTGGGCGGATACCTGTTGTTGCTCCTTCTCACTTCATTCATGATAACTTGACTTTTTAACAGAACACTACGAGGGCCTTGGTTAAAGCATGATATTTAATCTCAAATGAATACTATATGAACTTCATAAGTAAACGAGACCACCGACTTCATCTATATAGTTTAACGCAGCAACCCTCCCATTCAGCTTTTAACTCATTTAACTTTTAACCTGCAGTCCGAAGCCCCAGCAACTCCTCTTTAAAGCCAGGAGCAGAGCTTCTCCTCTGTGATACCTGCTGGGAGCCACCACCGCTGGAGGGAAAGGGGGGAGGGGAGATCCTGGACCAGGGCTGAGCGGGGCTGAATGTCAGACCCCCTGTTGAAGTTTTCTAAAGCGAGTCTAGTGCTTGGAAAAACTATCACTTTCATTCACATGGACCATGTCAGAATTCCTCGCAGTTAGTTAAAAATAAACACATGTTCAGATCATTATTGTTTTTTCTCATCACTCAGGTGTGTAATATATCTAAATCTAAATGACTAAATGTGTATCTGTAGGATTGGTGGCGTGTGGTAAGACAACAAATATACCGCTGTGATGTTAATCGGGTATTTCAAGTTGTGCCGGCTTTCACTGAAAGTGTCATCCAACTTCCTGAGCTGTGAAGATAATAGACCTTTGTTGGTGTCACCTGGAGGGTGGATGAGGGTTCTCACTTCATGAGAACAGCACCCACTCACAGCAACATTTGACAGCGTGTGACTTTATTCTCCTCTTTTTCCCACAATTATCATCTGTAACATTCTCTATGATCAATCTTGAATCTCGATTAGATAATTATGCCTTTTTGTATTTCAATTGACTCAATATTGTCATAGTTTCCTCCATGAGGTGAGTTCATGACTGTTGTCTTTGTCTAGTCTGTATGAACGCCAGCTCACGCAGGGAGTTTCCCATCTGAACCAACAGGCGAAGGTCACAGGGAGCCGTACGGCCAGATCGTAATCGTCTTTGAGAGGAAAACAAACCGTAATTTAAGACTTTAAAAATAAAATGTACTGCTTCGTCATTTAATGAGCAGTAAACGTGTGTACTGAGGACAAACGGGAGGAGAACAGAGGAGAGCTGGTCCGGTAAGGCCATGTCCCAACAGGCCATGTGCCCTGAAGCCTCGTCGTATTGCGGGAGACAAGAGGGTCACCCTCTGTCTCCTCCCCTCTCTCTTTCCTCCCTCACTTTAGTCACGGCACACTGCCATCAATAATCGGCCCTGGCCCCCATGTCGACTGTCTCTGACTCCTCCCCTTTGTTCCTGTCTCTTAGACTCCACCCGCCAAAAAACACCGTCTGGGAAAACGTGTATGTGTGCGTGTCTTTCTGTGTGTGTGTGTGTGTCTGTGTGTGTGTGTGTGTGTCTCTGTGTGTGTGTGTGTGTCTCTGTGTGTGTGTGTGTCTGTGTGTGTGTCTGTGTGTGTGTCTGTGTGTGATAGGGGGGGATTGGGGATTGGTGGGTATCAGTATAAAGCACACACACACAGACAGAGAGTACACATCAGCATTATGATCACACACAGCTGTTTGTGTCCTGCCTTGGAATCCAGAGGGATCAAAAGGAGGAGGTCATCTTGAGATGATGCCTGACCTGTAGTGCTGCACTGTGATCCACCAGCATGAGTCAAAAACCTACTAATCTAGATGGAGTAAGATTACTTCATGGACGTATTTGTGAGTCAACGTGAAACTTTTCAAAGTTGCACTTATTGAACACACATTACTTTGACGTAACAAGTTTCAATAATTGAACTAGCGTAGGACATCAAACAGCCTCAGATCAGAACATCTGAGAGACCTGGAGGAGACTTCGAGAGAGTACAAGCGCATCATACTGATAGAATTATGTATCCGGGATGATACGTTTCCAAATGATATACCAGCACAAAAAGTTGCTAAATCTCGCAAAGAATAAAGTCGCCAAGTTGGCAAAAGACTGACACCCTGTCCACCTTCAGGCCTCCTTCAGCAAAAATGGCTGTTGTAATGGTAAACAACGCTGAACATAATTGAAAACAGAGCATTTTCTAAACGCATAACTAATTTGTAGCTATCCTTCTTTATTCTTTTTGTTTAACATTGAACTTGTAGTTCTAAGAATTATAATAAAGAATCACGAGTGTCTTTCAAGACACTCGTGATTCTTTCTTCATAAAGCTCCACGTACCATTTGACAAGTGAAACTAAATCCATATCCTATCCGTGAAGATAACTTTTTTTTTTTTTTTTGAAGATAACTTGTTGAGGTGCAGTGGGGAAATATGCGAGTTGTAAAGAGCTCAACCGGTAACACAACGCGTATGTATCCATCGCGGAACAGGTGTTGTTTCAATGTTGTTGTTTTTCTTCTTAATTTTCTCCTTTTTGTATGTGTCTACAGCACTTCGTTCCTTGAATCCGGCAGTGCATGCGGAAACTAAAGACTAAAGACCCCCCCACACACACACACACACACACACAAAATTGTGTCCACGTTTCCCAGAGAAGCTCTGTCGCCTTCCTGAGGCCAGATAAATAAAGCATCAGGTGACCGGAGACACTGCAGCGAGCAATCAAAGTCCCCCGTCTGAGGTCAAACTGTTGCTGTTTGACGGACGGCACGTTGGAAACCTGCTGCTGTATACCTAGAGGGGTAAACGAAGCGCGGGCGTGCGCGTGTGCGCGCGTGTGAAAGAGAGCGAGAGAGAGCGAGAGAGAGCGAGAGAGAGAGAGTTGCCTGGACAGACGCAGTAGCAGACGTGCCCGCTTCAGTCGCTCTCTCTCTCTCTCTTTCTCTCTCTCTCTCTCTCTCTCTCACACACACTCTCCGGAGCAGCGCTTTGACGCACCACGCAGAGTTGGATTATAGTGTTGCGCGCTGGTCTTTTACGGGGCTTTTCTCCCCTCCCTCGGGCTGCTGTTGCCACTGACCGGCAATTGATACATGATCGGATCAATCACCATCCCTCCACCACCGTGACCTCTACTGAGTTTCTTTCTTTTTTTCTTTTTTGGGGGATTGGGGGCAAACTAAGCGCCGCTTGCCGCTGTCTCCTCGCCGGACGCGTGTTGTGAATTAATAAACAAGACAGCCTCACCTGGAGCGTGTCGGGGAGTGTATGTGTGCGCGTGCGTGCGTACGCGTGTTGGAGTGCGTGTGCGCACTAAAGTGTGCGTTTCTCTGGATCAGATCAAGCATCGAGGTGTGTTAACTGGCTTGGTTCTGCACATCTACACAGACGCAGCACGCACCAGGAGGATTTGGGCACCGCATGCCGGGGACATGTGGAACTTTGCGCCGCTTTAGCGCATCCCGAGAGCCGGTCCGCCGCCTCGTCGACCTCCCCTCTCCCTGCTCACCGGTTCACAGCCTTCAGGCATCGAAACCCCTCCGAGGGGAACCAAATGTAAATTTAGAGGGAGAAATTTCGGAAACACTCGTCTGAAAAGGGGGGGGGGGAGACAACAACGCCAAGAGGAGGACAGCATCCCGTTCGCGTTTCAGAGTTTGGTGAGCTGGCTGCGGGGGATATTGTGGCTTTTTTTTAACGCCCTTGTGTTTTTTTAGTAGTCTTTTTTTTTTGTGGGTCTCACGTTGTGGGCCCCCACTTGCCGCAGTGATGGTGGGAGCTCTGAGCCCCGCTGGCCCCGGCCGCTCCTCGGTGACCGCGCTGGGGCTTCTGGTGGCCGTTCTGCTATCGGTCATGTCCGGCAGAGTGAACGGACAGCCCTGCCCGACACAGTGCGCCTGCACGGGGACTACAGTGGACTGTCACGGCCAGGGGCTCCGCAGCGTGCCCAGGAACATACCCCGCAACACCGAGAGACTGTGAGTACCGAGTGGGAGGAGGGGGGGGAGGGGGGAGGGGGGGCTTTAACAACGCAGTTCGGCTTTAATCGGCGCATAACATTCCCAAAACAATTTCAACACACTTCATAGGACATATCTGTAGAATATCACCAGTTTGTCTGCCGTATATAAGTGTGCACTTGCGTTACTCTTTTTCTAGCGCGTATTTAATAAAGCTGTGCCTCTTCACCTGGAGGAGATTTGATGGTCATATTCTTATGTTGTTTTCTTAAACTGCTGTTGCGCTTGTATTTCGGTCCTTTTAAACGGCATGCTGGCGGTATGGAGGATGGTTTCCTTGGGGACCATGTCTAACAGCGCAGGGCTTTACAGAACTAACACGTGAACAACTGCACCGGGCTCTGTAAAATCAGCTACATGCACGTGCTATTTTTTCTCACGTAAAGTGTTAAAAAATAAATAAAGAAACAGGTGAGTTTTAATTGCTCTGTGTTTGGATTCGTTATCGCGGATCCGCGCAGCTGAAGTCCGGGTGCGCCGCCGCAGGTTCGGACTGTTGCATTCACCGCGCAGCCTCCGCGGAACCTCCGCGGTTTGTCTGGAGAGCCGAGCAAGTTAATCAAAAACGGATTTGGAGAAGTGGGCTTTGAGTTAAACAGGCCCGCGGTTTTTAATAGTGGGAGACTCCCTTGATGAAATGAGAATGTTTGCGCGCGGCAGCCTGCTCCGTGTTCCTCGTGACGCGCAGAAGACAATCCACGCATCGGCCACGGCATACCAAGTTTAAGCAACAACAACACAACTATAGGAGCTCACCTGCTTTGTCCTTTTTAGTATTACTTGTATTAACCTATCATATTCCTATCTAACCCTTTCTCATCCTCAGGGATCTGAACGCAAACAACCTCACTAAAATCACCAAGGCAGATTTCGCAGGACTGAGGAATCTGCGAGTGTTGTAAGTGTCTTCTATCTCTTTTTTTATTTTGACCGTCTCTTGTTCTTCTCTCCTCCTTTATATAGATGCAAAAGAAAAGCAATAAGCACCTTTCAATTAAAAGAACTCCTCCAAAAAAATCAGAAACACAACACACTCAGTCCCCAGTTCTAGTCCGACATCATGCCTCATTCAATCAGCAGCCCTGGAGCTGCCGCATGCGGCACTGCGTCTAGAAGGAGCGGCGATTTTATTGAGTTTGTGTGTGTGTGCGTGTGTGTGTGTGTGTGTGTGCACGCGTGTCTGTCTGCGTGCACGTGTATATACGTGTGAGTGTGTGTGTGTGTGTGTGCACGCACGAGTGCATGTCTCTGCGTGTGTCTGTGTCCAAACAGAATAGCGGCGGCACCTGTTAATGCTGTCGCGTTAATCTGCCAGTGGAAGTGTCAGGAGGGGCTTATTTTAACCACCGGGCAAAGAGAGGGAAGGAGATAGCGGTCGTTAGGTGTAACCGCGGAGGGAGGAATGCATGCTGGAAGGGAGGGAGGGTGCGAGGAAAGGAATACGAGTCAAGTAAGAACAAGTTTGTCACCTGGGATGAGTCCAGGTTAAGAGTGAAACAGGGATAGCCTGCTTGTATTGTGTGCGTATACGTGAGTGTGTGCGTGCGCGCGTGTGTGTCTGCGTGCTATCCAGCGGCTAAAAGTGAACAGCGCATTGTTGGAATTCCTCCAGAGATTATGTCTTTGATTGAGCGTGTGTTTGTGCGCGTGTGCGCGCTCCTGTCTTTCCGCTAGCGGTTTCCCCGGGTGTTCTGTCGTGTCTGATTGTGCGCTGGTTACACACGCGCGCGCACGCACGCACGACCACAACCGTTCCGATTCCAATTAGAGTTCCAATAATGTATTCGACATCATTCTTTTCACCCCTTTGGAGCTCTGCCGAGTTCCAGTCGCCAACGCGCTACAGTCGTGTTCCGGTGTGTGTCCGGGGCCTTTATTGCGACGGCAAGTATGGAAAGGAGAGAAAAGGCTCGATAGGAATAAAGTTGGCACTATCTTGATGCAGACTTCGCAGCCTCGTGTTAATATTCCGTTCACGTTATAAAGTGTAACATAAGTCTCAACTACAAACAACCTGCCATGCAATGTAAAGACGACTCGTTCCCTTATTCATTGTCATGTTACCGCGTGTAAACCACACAGCTATCGCTTAACAAGACATGCAACTCCACATGCAGACAGGACGAGGCCCCGTCCGCACTGCTGTGAGTTTGAGTAGAGAGCTAACACGCTAACGGCCAGCTAGCTAATGGCCGCTCCGCTGCTCTGCGCTCGTACAGCTGTTACCGCTCATAACGGCTTAAACGATAGCGCTGTTAGCAAGGCTAGCTAACCTGTAGAATGGCTTTTTCACCCTTTAAATGCAAGAACAAAACGTGTTGCAACTGACCACATTTTAGAGAGTAGGCCTACGGTATTTTTGATAATACATGGAAGTCGGTGGAATACCTTTTGGGCTTTGGCCCGTTGGTGGAAACAATCATTTTAAAGGAGCCTCTCATTGTGAGAGGTGCTTTTCACTATATTTTGATGATGACATTAATTGTTAGCCGTGGCCCTTATGTTCAAAACAGCTCTGCATTCCGTGGTTGGACAAAATATGTTTGTGTGTGTGTGTGCGTGCGTGCGTGCGTGCGTGCGTGCGTGCGTGCGACTGCTTGGCATAGTGCTCCTGGGGGAGTTGAGCTGGTGGAAGTGAATGAGTAGTGATGGCTATGTGGTTAGATGGAGGGTACATTGGATGATGGATGTGTCGCAGTCCAACTGATGGGCCACTTTTTAAAGTAAATGTCTGCAGCCCTCATCGACCCACTGATGATTGTCTTCTCTCTCTCTCTTTCTTGCTGTTTTGACACTCTCACTTTCCATCTCCACCACTGTTTTTTTTTCCTTTTCTTTTTCATTCACACCCGCTGCCACCCATATCCTCCCCTCCCCTCTCCTCTCCAATGTCAATCTCTCTGCATGCTTCCATGTCTCTCCTCACTCTCATTCTCTTCCTCCTTCCTCAATCTTATCTCTCGCCCCATCTGGCCATCTTTCTCTTTCTTTTTCATTCTCTGGCCTCTCGAGGTGTCATCGCACAAATTACTGCCAGCTCTATCACTCGTTTTTCCTGTCCGCTGCTTATTGCCTCTCCTGTGTTTCTCTCTTAGGCAGCTAATGGAGAACAAAATCAGCACAATGGAGAGGGGGGCCTTCCAGGACCTGAAGGAACTGGAGAGACTGTGAGTTACACTTTGGGATACAAGCCGCCACTTTTCCCTGATCACCCTTCTTTTCAAACACTTGGAAACCAAAGATACACGTTTATTTTTACGTATGTGGGAATGCAATACAACATAAGTGACAGATGAAAAATAAAAGGAGGCACACGAGGCACCAAGAACGACTTCAATACTTGTTATCGTAGAAGTGTGTGTCGCTATTCTGGCTAGATGATTCTTGTTCCTAAAGATGTTCTCCTAATGCGCCGCTTCGACTGCGGCGGCGGCGGCGTTTGGTGTCAAACACCGAAGATTGTGATTTGAACACCTGGTGAATAGTGGCGTTGTCATCAACTTGTGTCATCCACCTGCTGCTATGAATGTTTTCAAAATGCAGTAAAAACAAACAAAAAAACTTTTATTTGTTAAATGTCAATGGATCTGACACTACCGCGCTTCTGACGCCGGATCATCAAGTTCATCAAAGCTGGAAATACGTGGACTTGTCTGACTGTTAGATCTAGTAGCATTGTCTTGGACGGACGCCAAAAGATGTCACTGTGGTTTATTGTAATATTCATGTCGGGCACATTTTACATTGTGGCCAAATGGTGGAATTACAATCTCCCGGGTCTTTCATGTGATCCCATGGGACCCAACATTACTTTGTTATGTGGACTTGCATTGGGAGAGAGGCGTCTGTAACTCAGCAGATACCTTTTTGTTGTTTAGGTAAATCAACTTCCCTAGTCTGAACACTTGTGCATAACCTAAACGTTGTAAACTCTGAGCAACTTTGATGGGAATAAAGGGTTTACGGTTAAGTTCTCTTTATACATCCATGGTCTTGACCTGGTGGGGGTTTAGCCGCCACCCCATCGGTGTGTCTTAATAAATGTTTGACCTAAACCGCCATGACGTGCGTCTAACTCCAGAGTGGGACATTCTGCAACCGAGTGGCTGAGGGAACAGCCAGAGGTTGTTCACTGGCATTCAGCATCCGACCCTAAGGCAGTTATGGCATAATTAAGTCATGGCAGTGTGTGAGAGCCCGAGACAGACAGGGGGGGGTGCAGAGTGCAGACCCCTGACTGCTGATATGTCCATTGTGTCTGCTGTCAACTTTGCTTGATGTGCGAGCCGTTCACATACGTGGCTGTCTGTGTGTCGTGAGGGACCTGGCTGCCAGCCAATAAGTCTGAGGAGGCTCAGAGACCAGCTTTTAATTAAAGGCACATAAAGAAAGAAAAAAAGTATGTGCCACTCACACACACACACACACACACACACACACACACACACACACACACACACACACACACACACACACACACACACACACACACACACACACACACACACACACACATACACGCACAGGTTCACAAAAACACATACATTAGCTGAATACACATGGAGGTATCCACCTGTGCAGCATTAAACCGAGCAACGGTGGTTAATCTTCATGATCGCTGTTTTTGGGGCGTATTCTTCAGGAGAGCCGGGATGAAACCGCATGAAGTGTCCCCGGGCCTGGTCGGCCGTGTCTCCCGCCGCCCCGCGGCTGCTCTTTGTTGGCAGAGCGAGACGCTCTGTGGACCGGCTGTAATGGAATCTGCTACTCGCACGGGCCGACGCTGGGCCGTGTCCAGCCAGCAGGTCTGGGAATTCCTGCCGAGAGCAGACAGGCAAAGAGGGCAAAGAGATAGGGCACGTGGGGGAACTTCAGCCTCTCATGCGTACATATGAGCACACAAACACACATTTCACATACGATGGAGGCCACTGTGGGAACACCGGCGGCAGAGAGAGCCTCCGATGGGCTGACAGGCAGCTGACCTTCTCCACGGGGCTGTTCCTCCGGTGTTCTCGCGAGGGGCCTTTAACTGTAACGCAGCGTCTCTGGCGTGGCATGTTCACAAACACAAAGGTGGAGTCGGAGTCATCAGTGCCCCCACCCCCCGCCGCCCGCAGGCGCCGGACAATGGCCCGTCTCCGGCGTCTGGAGTCTCGGGGGGCTCATTTCAAAGGCCTCCATCCTCTGGGGGTCTGGAGGGGGGGTGGGGCGCCTGCTGGGCACCACTGCCAGGAGGAGAGGGCCCTAAGCTGGCCTGATGGATCCGCAGTGACTGCCCCCCACGGTGGTGGAAAACGGTTCCTCTTCTCACCCCCTCATTGCCCCCCATCCCCCCCCCCTCCCCACACACACACACACACACACACTTGTTTTCTTCTTTTGCGACAGGCCCTGCAGGGCTGGGCAGGTTGGGGTCAGGTGTGGGGCAATGGCTTGGGGGGGCAATGGTTTGTTGGTGGTGGTGGTGTGTGTGTGTGTGTGTGTATGGGGGGGGGGGCATAGGAGATGTGGAGGAGATAGGCATGTCACAACACACACACGTGCACAGGCACAACAACGCGCACGAGTATGGGCACGCTGGTCAATGCGCAAAGCTGCTTCGTCAGTACAGTTTTTTTCTCGACTCCCCTTACAGCCCCCGACTCCCCTCACACTTCATTCATGCTTTTACCTCCTTTCTCATACACACCCACCTATCTCTCTCTCTATTGTCCTGCACTGATAGGAATGTCATACATTCTTCCCTCTCTCTCCCTGTCGATGAAGAATAGAAACTTCCTGATCCTCTTATGCTCCTCTAACTGGTTTATAGTCGTCGTCGGCGTACCCCCCCCCCCCCCCCCCCCTCAGCAATTCTCCCGATCCAATTCAAAGCCTGCAAGATTGGAGAGGATAGCAGTCACACAGAAAGAGAAAGGAAACAGTAATTACAGGTATTGAGACTGCGGTGAGATAGAGCCTCAGATGATTAGTCTGTAATGGAGCGACGGCATAGTCACCGATCACTTCAGCGGCGATGAATAATTGTTGAACAGATTACAGGTGGAGAGGAGCGTCTGTCAGCGGCGACAAAACAGGATGATTATACCTCAATCAATTATATCTAAGCTAATCGGGTTATAATATGTCGACACCGTGACTATCAGGAGGTAATCGTACCGCGAGGCTGGAAAGCAGGATATGGATTATGGATTTCAAAGTAAAGCGCTGGGTGAGCGCTAAACTATGTGGGAGACGTTTTTACCCTCTGATCATCTCAGAGAAAAGTTTAAATGTAAAAAAATAAAAAATATCAGTAAGTTTATGTTGCGTTGTGTTCCGTTGTCATTGTTTTTCTGGATGGATTCCTTCCAGAGTCCTTACAGCTGCCAACTCGTGTTGTATGTGTAAACAAACAGTGAGCTGAGAATATGCTACAAATGCAGTTACAGGGTCTGTCGCTAAATAACAGATATGGCGAGTGGTGGTTTACTACGCCAGCTGTGGCCCAAACACAAGCTTGCAGCGGTCAGGTTGAAGTGCCCACAAGGTTTGGGATATAATTATGATAGCAGTAATGGTGTGTGTGTGTGTGTGTGTGTGTGTGTGTGTGTGTGTGTGTGTGTGTGTGTCTAGTGTCTAGTGTGTCCAGTGTGTATTATGGCATCGCTGAAGTAATAATTGGATTTCTGGTGGTTTATTATTTCCTTCCCTACCAGCCTGTAAACCTGTAGTACCACACATATACAAGACTCTGAGGTGTTAATAGTGGTTATGTGTGTGTGTGTGTGTGTGTTTACTGTGTGGGTTTGCAGCCCTCCAGCATCTGTTTATGATTGCAGGGATTATCACCACGCTGCAGTGTGACATTAGCTCACGGGAGAGGCTCTCACACCTCGGACTACTGCCGACTTCATTCACGTTCAGCCAAATTCTGACTAATGAATCACGACTGTGGGAGTGCTCTCAGGGTGTTTATGTGCGCACACACACACACACACACACACACACACACACACACACACACACACACACACGTACACACACACGTACACATAAATCCAGACATGCACACACAGAAGTATACATTATATATAGCTACTGACTAGATTTCAGTCGGAGGCAGTTGGTATGGTATTTTTAAGATGGGCATTAGAGGTTTTCAGTACACTTTTATAGGCAGACAATGTGTTAGATATTTGAGTAAATCAAAGTTATGCCAAATATATGCATATTTGTTTTTCAATAAACATTTTAGGCAGATCTTGCCCCTTTGAGAGAAGTGCGGTATGAATGAATGGGCAACAGTCTTTATACTAAATAAAACACACATGCATAACTCATCATTAATTAATAGAAGTGAATTAGACTTCGGTCTGCAGAGGTCGTTTTGACATGAATTATGGCCAAAATCCTCCATCCTGTTGTGGACCATTTTAATATTCTCAAAAACTATCCCGCTTTTTCAGTCATTTGAGTTGGTATGCGCTTATTGTTATCTCTCCATATATAGGTCCAAACGACTTCTTACAAAAAGTTACTCCTCATTTTCTGTGTGTTTTCTCGAGAAATCCAGCAACATGTGTCAATTTACACTCCAAGCATGGAGCCTTTTCAAAGTAGACGTAGGGGAAGCGGCCTCCTGGCTGAAGGATCACTTCTTAATGGACCCCATTAACCTGCCACCTCGTGTTCTTACTTATCCTTCGCCCGCTCGCAAAATAAAAAAAACTCAAGTTTAAATTGTTCAACTTATGAACCCTGACGCGAGGGCCGTTGCTGGTCCGATATTTGTGGGAATTTCACAATATGGACAAAGCAGAAATGGTGGTTGGTGGAAATAAATGACTTCAAATGAAGAAAATTATGTAAATAACCACAAAATGATCCTATGAGTAACGTTAGCTGTGAACACAGCATTATCATTAAAGTCAATGACTTAATCAGCTTTCTCATGTGGTTCTAAATTGAGCCCGCCGTGGCGGTTAAGGCGTTAACATGAAATGATCACACACGCCGGAGAAAAATGATGAATAAATTCACCTTAAAGGAACCCGACAGGTTCTGGTCCTTCACTGTCTTCGCCTCATTCGCTCAGCCTCCTAGTCTGACAGCATCGTATCTATTTTAAGAGAATGAGCTCATATGCCCCTCAACCCCCCACACATCTCCATCCTAATCCCTCCTCCCTACCTCCAGCACCAGTCCGTGCTCTCCCCCTGGGGACGTCTGGCCCACTAACGGCGCTCGCCGCTGGGCGGGCCTCGCAGTAGGAACGGGGCTCTCTGTGGACCACGTGGGGCTCTTAGCCGCCAGAGCCGGCGTTAACGGAAGAGGGGTAAATAATTCAGGAGCACCGTTCCCCGGGACGTTAAATATTTAGGCGGCCTCTGATGTAACCGCGGAGTGCGAATGGGTGCGCGCGTTTGTGCGTGTTTGTGCACTTTGTGGGCGGAACGCGGCCCCCAAGGAGCTGACGTTATCCGTCCTCCCCTCGGGAAGCAGGAGGAGGGGAAAGACGAGGCTCAGCCAGCGAGAGACTTTAAGAGGGGCTTTCAATGGAGTTGGGGACATTTTTGGAGTGTTGTGTTTGAGTAACTTCTGTGGTACTTTTTCAATCTTTGTGTTTGTGTGTGTAAATGTGTGTGTGTGTCAGTGGCCCTTCTTATTAGATTGAAGTCACTCTTTCTTCCTCCTGCCTCCATCCTCCCCTTATTCTTTCTTCTCGTCATTCTCCTACAGTAGCAGCCGGCACAGCATACGTTGCCGGGCCTGTGTGTGTGTGTGTGTGTGTGTGTGTGTGTGTGTGTGTGTGTGTGTGTGTGTGTGTGTGTGTGTGTGTGTGTGTGTGTGTGTGTGTGTGTGTGTGTGTGTGTGTGTGTGTGTGTGTGTGTGTGTGTGTGTGTGTGTGTGTGTGTGTGTGTGTGTGTGTGTGTGTGTGTGTGTCAGGATTAGTTTCAGCAGTCTGTCACTCATTGTGTCACTCCTCTGACTCACATCATGGCACAACCACTAACACACACACATACATACACACACAAACCTCTTCCACTCAACCAGGGTTAAATGATCGCACACAGATTATTAATCTCAAATTCTGTGTGTGTGTGTGTGTGTGCGTGTGTGCGTGCGTGATGACGGGTTGTTGTGAGTTCTTCCCCTGTGAGGGCCTTGTTTACTCAGTGGGGTCCTTTTCACACATTCGGTAGCCCGGCCAGACTGCCTGTTTGTTTTTCCCACATCATCTCCTCTCTGCCTTTGTGGTAAAAAAAAAGTCCCCCCACACAGCCCTTCCCCTTCATCTGAACCCCTTCTCTCGTCTTCCTCCCCCTCCCGCCTTCCCTTCGTCCCTCTCAAGTTCACTGTTTGTCTGGCACCCATGTTGCACCTCTTAAATCAGAAGCTAAACCCAGTCGTTTTTGTGCGTATCCGTCCCCGAACATGTTTTTAATGTCTCCATCAATCTCCTTGGTCCCTGCATGACTCCTCCAACTAGGCTGAATATCGTTACAATCAAAACACATACAACATAATCTGATATGATGCTCAGGAAACACAAATCTCACCTTTTAAAAAGCTAATCATACGCACATGTAACCGCTTCACCCACACTGTCTGGAAGTGGATACGGAGAGTATATCCCCTAATTTATGCTGTGTTTTTCCAGGCGTCTGAATCGGAATAACCTGGCCGTCTTCCCCGAGCTGCTTTTCCTGGGAACGACAAAGCTTTACAGACTGTAAGTGCTGTTTTTTTATTTATTTTCTCTCTCTCTCTCTCTCTCTCTCTCTCTCTCTCTCTATCTCTATCTCTATCCATCACTCTGCATTGTGAACTAAAATATTGTTCTGAGACATCCAGATGAATTGTTGCGATGCTCGTGCGGGTCAGACACTGCAAACGGACATTGAGACGCAAAGAGGAAAATATCCCGCCGAGTGGTCTCGCTCTGGATGAAGGAGCGAAGGGAGCCGATTTTATGTGGCCCTCCCCATAGAAGCCAGTTCAGTAGCTGATGGAGATTAGCACTCCAACAGCTGCTGCCCACTGGGAGAGATGTATGTGTATGTGTGTGTGTGTGTGTGTGTGTGTGTGTGTGTGTGTGTGTGTGTGTGTGTGTGTGTGTGTGTGTGTGTGTGTGTGTGTGTGTGTGTGTGTGTGTGTGTGTGTGTGTGTGTGTGTGTGTGTGTGTGTGTGTGTGTGTGTGTGTGTGTGTGTGTGTGTGTGTGTGTGTGTGTGTGTGTGTGTGTGTGTGTGTGTGTGTGTGTGTGTGTGTGTGTGTGTGTGTGTGTGTGTGTGTGTGTGTGTGTGTGGATAGGGAGGAGAAAGGGAGCAGGACGGATCAAGGGAGATATAAACAGCGAATCACAGAAACAGGTTCCTCTTCTGAAGTTACACTTCGGGTTTCGCAGGCGGCTTCGGTTCCAGAACATAAATGTTCCAGTTTGCCTTTGAAACTGGTGAAACGGCGCCTGTTGCCGTCAGGCCACTTCCTTGCTCTCAGGCCTGAGCGCCTGCGCTGTAAACCGAGCCGCGCATTGTCAGCACCGCCCGAGCCGGGCGGCAGCACCGCTTAAAAAATCGGTGGGAAATGCCTTCCCGTCACGGCCGTTTGTGGTCCCGGGGAATAATTATGGTCGCATATATTTATACGTGTGGCTGAATATATTTATCTGAAACAATATTGAAATGCTCAGATGATTCAGAGAGTGTGTGAAAGTTGTTTATGTTCTGCGGCCGTTACGGCGGTCGGCTGGGCTCGACCTGTCGTGTCTGTGGGCGTGCGTCTGTTTTTCTGTGTGTGTGTGAGTGAGTTTCTCAAGGCCAGAAGTTGGCATATTGCTCAGCGTGTGGGCCGAGGTAAAAATACGACTCGGATACACTGCTCTCTGCTCAGCTGTCGCAGACAAGCAGCCTCTCTGTGTGTGTGTGTGTGTGTGTGTGTGTGTGTGTGTGTGTGTGTGTGTGTGTGTGTGTGTGTGTGTGTGTGTGTGTGTGTGTGTGTGTGTGTGTGTGTGTGTGTGTGTGTGTGTGTGTGTGTGTGTGTGTGTGTGTGTGTGTGTGTGTGTGTGTGTGTGTGTGTGTGTGTGTGTGTGTGTGTGTGTGTGTGTGTGTGTGTGTGTGTGTGTGTGTGTGTGTGTGTGTGTGTGTGTGTGTGTGTGTGTCTCTGCCTCAGCTCTCCAGGTGTATGTGTTTAGCAGAGGGTCCCTCATCTGATGCACTTCTTTGATGACCCCCGCACACATACACTCACACACACACACACACACACTCACACGTACTTCATTCAGCATAACAGCATTCATTATGTTGTGTTATAATTGTTTTTTTACACGGCCAAATATAAACCGGTATAAATCAACTGGAGACAGAGAAAGAAAGGAGACTGAAGAGAAAGTTGCTAAATGACAATCAGGAAAAGAAAAAAAATGGCCAAGCTGGCGCCGTTGTAGCCACAAAAGCTGCGAGCAGCGGCGTCAGACGTACGGGAGTCATTCAGAAGAAACGACGACCACGGAGGCCTCGCCAACAGTATTTGTGGTCAATATTCTTATGTCTCCGTCTCCACCCCCTACAGTGTATTTTTATTTTGAGAAAACACAACAAGAAACCCTTGAGAACCTCCGAAGTGGAATCCTGTTAGGTTTTACATCGAGGTCAGACGGTATGTGCGAAACCGGACCCACTTGGGTTCTTGCGACAGTACTGCTATAAATGAACACTTGCTCAACCTGCTATTATGAAAATGATGTTTTTACTCTTTTTGGGGCTTTGGAAAAATCTGTGTGTTTATGTATGTGTGTGTGTGCGTGTGTGTGTGTGTGTGAGAGAGAGGTAGTGAGAGAAAGTTTAGGGCACTGAGGCAGGTAAACAAGGCATTACAATAGTCCACTTGTGAGGAAATAAAAACATGAATCATTTTCTCTGTATTGCTAAAAGATGACATTTCTCAGGTTTTAAATATATATTCCTGCGTTGGTAAAAACATGTTTTACTATTTGTCTGTGCTTAGCTCGCTGTCAAAATCAACTTGCAGGTTTTGAGCAGTGCCCTTTATATCTGAGGTAAAGGGACCAGAGTGGTGTCAGAGTTGAACTTGGCGTGCTTGTTGTGTTCAGAGGGTTTAACGAGGAGCTCTAACTGTGAACCATCTGCATAACATAAAGGAGATGTGATGCTGCGGAACGGTTCGACCTGAAGGAAGCACACACATAGATCCTTGAGGGATGCGGCATGCTGTCCTTGCAGATGAGAGAATCAATTGACACATACTCATTTATATCTGACAGATAGGAAGAGAACCTCAAATAACCTATGGCTGAGGCCATGGGGGCGATGTGGGGAGGGCAGAATAGAGAACTAGATGCTTCCAGATCTGCCAAAGAGTCAAATGTAGAGGTGTACCAGCCACTTGGACCACTACATGTAAAAGGATTAACACAGTTCATTATTCTGATGAAACGATAACCCTGCACACTGCTCTTTGCTAACCTCCCACGATGCCTACTTTGATGTGGTATGTTGTGTTTACATGATGAAGCATCCCGATGATGACTCATGAGTGTCTGTCGGCTATAGAGTATATCATTTGGCGTCTAGTGACGAGTAGGGTTTGAATGAGTGGTTTCAGACAAAGTTTAAGATTGAATTCCGCTGGGATCTTTGACTAAAAGAAGCAGCCGCCCGGCCGTTAGCCGACACCATGCCACCGATCAACCGCCACTAAAAATACCTCCCATCAGTCACCAGTTTATGAGTTTATTAGTGTACCTGGTGTAAACCGCTAACACACCTAATACAACAGTCCCACCGTAAAGCCTCCCTTCACGGAGGCTATATTGCTCTTACTCTGTTTCTTCTTGATGATCATAAATCTTAAACCAAGATACACAAAAAGCGACAAAACTAAATAAACAAGTAAAATTGATTTATTTCAAAGGATGCAAATATACTATGAATGTAAAAAAAAAAGTGCACCAAATTCAATTCTTCCACACTTCATGAAGCTCCTTTTAAATGATGCAGTACGACACGATTGTTTTCCATCTCGATACAGACGACACAACGTGGACCGTGAACACGTGTTTGCGTCACGTTTCTTCTCTTTTCTGCTCGTCCCTACCAACTCTCTCTCTCTCTCCCTTTGCTGGACAGAACTCAGCAGAGAGATGAAAGAGGGAGAGATGAAAGAGGGGTTGATGAAGGGACGGGGTGAAGGGAGGATAAGAGAATGGGTCATTGCTTCCACAGCTGAACAGTCGGGTTATGCCTGAGTATGAGGCTCCATTGATGGGACGGTGTTGAAGTGTATTAATGTGTGTATTTGTGTGTGTATTTGTGTGTGTTATGGCGCTGCTCGGCCTCTTCTGGCAAACGTCCCTCGGCAACAGCTTCTCCCGGTTACTCGGTCACGGCGTGTCTCTCTGTGTTTGGTGTCGGGCCGTTACCAAAAACATTGACGTTGATTTGCTGGAGCGTCGATTAAGTGAAAGATAAAGTGAAAGATGGAGGAAAAGAAAGAAAATAAATTGAAGGGAAGTTAGTTGTGCTTCTTGTCCGTCATCCTTCCTCTGAGAACGGAGAGTCAATACGGGCAAGCTGATTGAGAGGAGGAAAACACAGACTTTAAAGTGCTCCGGGGTTTGAATTGATGAATTGATGAGTTGATTTTGTGTGTGTGTGCGTATGTGTATGTGTGTGTGTGTGTGTGTGTGTTTATGTGTGTAATAGTCACTAATCCTCTGCTAAACGGTGCCCTGATGAGGCTTTACCAGGCAGCATTGTTGCTTAGCAGCCTCGAAGGTTGTGGCTTTGTCTTTCTGTGAGAGCTTAACCCTGCCGTGCACACACACACACACACACACACACACTCACACACTCACACAAACGTACTACCTCAGCCGAGGCGACAGGCTCAGCACAATGGTCACAAGAGCGCAGGCGTCTTTCACAAGATGTGGGCTTTCCCAGCGTGTCAACGGTTAGCCGGGGAGGAGGAGGAGGATGAAAGGAAGGAGGAGGAAGGAAGAGGAAAAGAGGGGGTCAAAGGTAGAGGAGATGAACGTTTTTCCTCTGAGCAAATCATGCATTTTTTAATTAAGACAGAGCGCGTCGGGTGTTTTGGTTGCCACAGTGACGATGACCTCTGGGCCCTCGCAAAGGTCAAAAGGTGAAGAATGTTCCAGTCAGGAGATCTAAGCAGGAGGTGATTTATATGTAGAAGTGAGAAGGGGCGGGGG